>JANIPN010000005.1:45563280-45573321 GCA_027478595.1 Erythroxylum anguifugum
CTTCATAAGTTCTAATCTGGAATAATTTACTAATAGGCTTCTAAACCCTCGAAGTTGAAGGTTTCTATGTATAGCTTCCTTAGTAATCTGGAATAATTTACTAACCTTTAAACGTATCATTTGATCTAAGTAAATTAATTTAGTCACCAATAAACGAGAGGGGTTGAATCCTACAACAATCCTCCGAATATAGTGATATAAGTGATTAGAAATGAAGAACCATTTTTTCCCAAAAAACCTAGCTCCTCCTTCTAGTTAGCTACCGTTATTTTTTTCAATGGAAAAATAAATTGGTTTCTTTTCCAAGATAATATCCTTGATGCTTTGCTTCTTAAGAGGGCTATTTAGCCCTCTTAAATTCCAGATAAGGATATTCATTAGGGAAGAAAGGACCCTCATCTTTCCTCTTCTATTAGATATTTTGCTCCTTTTAGATTTTGACCCTAAAGCTACCTCAATATAGCTAAGTTCATTCTTTAGAACAATTTCCTCCTGGCTTAAGGTACTAGTAGTACTTGGTTGATAATTGTTATTTCACGCTTTGATCATACATCCCTTATCAGATGCAATGAGTTGTGTATTCTAAGGAGGAGCTGGTGCAATAACTTCCTTAGTATTAATGGAATTATTCTGCTTCATAGGCATTATCTTTGAAGGCTCCTTATATTGCTCCAATAAATTCGCTTTAGTTTATATAACTTCTAGAGCTTTAGTCTACAACTCCATTAGTTCTTCATAAGTTCTAATCTGGAATAATTTACTAATAGGCTTCTAAACCCTCGAAGTTGAAGGTTTCTATGTATAGCTTACCTGTTAATGACATGATTTGTTAAATCCCCTCCTTTCATAAGCCTCTTAACGATCAGTGATGAAGGTTAGTTGGCATTCTGAGCCATTTCAACACAGATTATTACATATCATATATTTTTTAGCTTAGTTGTTAAGGAGTCCATATTGAGAGGCTTTCTAAGTGTAACATCCCATTACCCATGTTAAGGCTAGAATTATGAATTATGAGAAATTTCTGAGAAAATAGGAAAATGCACATCATGCATAAGTTAATTGTGACATGCACATTCATATGATTGTACATGCATTCATTGACATTTTTCGGGTATAATTGAGTTATTAGATGTGACTGGAATGTGTTTTGGTATTTTTGGTATTATTTAGGATATTTTGGAATTTTTGGTGAAATTTGAGAAAAATATTGATTTATGGGCCAATTATAGAGTGAAACGTGGCAATAATACATATGTGACAAATGGCCAATTAGTATTGTGACAAATGGTGAATCTGTGGTGACAATTAGCACACGTGAACATTGTCACGTGAATGACATGCAAAGCATATACGAATCTGATGTTTTAAGTTAGTAACATTCACTATAACTGGTGTTCTTCACTAGGAAGAAACACTCACCGAATAACAAATCGTTGTGCTTTCTGTGCATGTGATCCATTTTCATTGCTGGAATTAATAGCTGAATTAGGTAAGTAATTCTGTGATGATTATTCTACAGTGTAGAAATAAACATGCATGAATGGGTTTGGAAAATTAAGGCATATATATATGTTGTGTTTAGGAAAAGTGCAAAATCCTGGAAAAATGATGAACTCATACTCTGTAATTTTACTGTACATGTGTGAATATTTGGTTGATGTTACTGTTCATGCATAGATTTTTGGAAAATGAATTTGGTGAGGTTCTGATATTAGGATGAGTTAAATAGAGTGAAAGAAAAGCGAAAATATATGCATTGGATGAAAATCTAAGAATTTGAAATTTACAGTAGAGAAAGAGGAAGAACATGGATTTTCGAATTTTGGTGTTTGAATGATAAAAATTGATTCTGATTTATTTAGAGATTGTGTTTGGATTTAGAAATGTTGAATAGATGATTTTATAAGAGAACAAGTCTAGAAATGAAAGAGTATTGGAAGGAAAAGAAGAAAAAGAATTGGTGAAGAAGAAGAAGAGAAAAGCACCATCGTGCAAAATCCAGAAATCAAAAAAGCACCGTCGTGCAAAATTTTGAAATGTTACGATCGTGCAAAAGCACGACCGTGACTTCGAGGTTTTTGTAAAAGTCACGATCGTGCTTTTGCATGACCGCGACTTTAGCGAGTTAAGGTGAAACTCGCGATCGTGCATAAGCACAATCGCGACTTTCATCTGATTTCTTTGAAGGGATTTTTGTTTTGAACATCCTTCAATATTTTTGCTATAACTTCTTCACCCTATGTCCAAATGACTTGATTCTTAGACCAATAGATTCATAAGACATTGACCTACATCTCCACCAAAAATCATACCTTTATTAATTGTTTGGATGGTGAATTTAAGATGGAAATATGATTATGTTGAAGTATGATAACTGAGAGAATTTTTACTAAACATACTTCGGTTATTGGACTATATCTTGATCTATGGACCTCAGAATGAGTTGATTGTTAATTTTGATTAATCTAGAGATAGAAGGCTACACGTTGTATGAAGAGACTAAATTCTAATTCTGCCTCTAGAAATTTTAGAATCTGATTGGAAGTTGAGATAAGAATTTTGCTGAAGTTCATAGAACAGTACAGAGTAAATTAAGTATAACTTTTGGTATACTGAACCAAATGGTATGATTTTGGTAAGTGTTGCTTAATTTTGCCATTTATCTTATTTGATTACTTATGAAAATTTGACCTGTATGTATATTAGAAGAAAAATCTGAAGTGGTCAATAAAGTTATGAAATTGTTTTGACATTGCTTTATTATGACCCAAATTATAAGCACACATAGTATTAATGAGGGTTTTGATATCTGAATGAATTATTGATAAGGATCACAATAAAGCACCCCGGAATTGTCATTGAAAATGCATTGTGCATACTTTCTATACATTGATGTACATAAAAGAATACTTGTACATTTGTGGAAAAATGAAATATTTGTGAATATGATGTGTATGTTATAGAAGAGCACATTGGACGCTATTCAGACATTGCTAGACCATCCATGCAATAGCTTATTGGAGCATATTGTGAGTAACCTAAGATGGTCTCACTATATTTGTATTGTTCTGTATAATACTGAATTATACTGATGTATTACTGAACTGCATTGACTGATTGTGTACTGAATTCCGAATAATATATGTCCGAGGCGTTTGATGCATGTAGACAATATTGGAAGTGCTACTTGTATGTGAATGAGACTACCTAATTGATATTTTGATTCTCAACTGAAAAGTTGAATGTCGGACTGAGGTCCGATGACTATGAGATTCCGATTGTTCTATGTTAATTCTCAACTGAAAAGTTGAATGCCGTACTGAGGTCTAATGATTACAAGTTTCTGATTTTGCATCAGTTGTGACTAATATATATGTCATATTGTGTGTTTGATGTATTTCATAAAATGCATGCTCAAATAAAGGCGTTGTGACTGGAGTAGCCAGTATCAAGCGCTTGCACGTAGAGCTTTGCTCTGTGATATATGATTCTGCACATAGAGCTATGTTCCGTGATTTGTTCTGATTGAGACCAATGGGCTAGTATTTGTATATGTGATAGGCAATCGGTCACAACAATAACAACAAATATGGAGTCTCATATGCATCTGTAATGATATAGATTTGTTTTAATTCACAATAATTACATGTTATGCCAATATTTGGAATTCATTGAATGATTTGTAAAGTTGTAATGAAATGATTGACTGTATGACTGTTTGATTTTATGAAGATTGTAATTGTGAGTTTGCAAAACTCATCAAAATTGCAATGTGGTTTTCAGGTTTGATAAAGGTCTCCAGAAAGACTTCGAGTAAGAGGTTCGGGTCGGGATCAGATTGCGCCTACATATGTATTTCTTCATGTTGTATTGAAAAATGTAATCTTAAGTGTGGTACATTGTATTTCAAAATGTTTTTTAAAATATAAAGATATTATGAAAACAAGTATTTTGTTCTGTAATGGGCCCAAGTGATTAATGAAGCTCTGATGTGTTCAATAATGATTGTAACTTTTGTGACTTAAATTGTTTATAAATAAATCGGGCCAAAATTAATTATCAATTTTTCGTATATGTGTTTATTGTTTTTTTAAAAATTACAATGAGTTTTTGACCGTTTACTGTTTTAGCACACCACTCTGGTGGGAATCATACTCGGATATCACTCAGGATGTCGGGTACATGTCCTGAGAGAGTATGGTGCTACACTAAGTGAGTTGACCAACTTAACCTTTTCCTTATCCAGTATTCTAGAGGTAGATAATGAAAACTAATCCCTACTGGTGTTATTTCTGTTTATGGTCAAATTAGGATGCCATCAAAGCAACATAAGAGGTTTTCTAGCAATATACCATAGGCCTTGCTCCAGAATATTAGTTAGATCTGCTTCCTTTGAAAATCTAAATATGAAATAGTTATCTTCTACTAGCAATGCTTTTTCTAACCCATCTTTGTTCCATTATACAACAACCCAAACATTCAATTATGGGTAAGAAACCATCTTATCTAGGAAGAAGCCAACCAAAGCTGAAAACCAAATGTTAACACCAGCCTTGACCATTTAGGTCACGTACTGCAAGTGCCATGTGAGATCCCACAATGGTTGGAGAGGGGAACGAAGTAGGCCTTATAATGGTACAGATACCTCTCCCTTACAGACGCGTTTTTTATGGCCTAATGCATCAGATCCCATCGGAACTTCGAGGTTAAATGTGCTTGGGTGAGAGTAGTTCTAGGATGGGTGACCTCCTGGGAAGGCCTCGAGAAAAGCAAAATCGTGAAGGCTTGGCTAGGCTAAGGCTCAAAGCAGACAATATCTGTAAGCGGGTGATCTGGGATGTTACATGTTCAGTGCTATGAGAATGTGGATACCGGTAGAGGTACGACACTTAATGTGCTCTTCCCAACACTACTAGTTTCTCTGCATATTTCCGCTGCAAAAAGGTAGAACCTGATCTGGATTTGGTTTCAATATTCATATAGGTTTTGGTGTTTCGGATTTCAAAGGTGATAAATGTTATTACTGTTGACAGTCCGAAAATCTCATCAAAGATAGCATAACCTTCACATGGTTTTTATTGATTTAGAGAAGACATATGACAGGGTACTTAGAGCAATCATTTAGAGGTTTTTCGAAGTTAAGGGAGTTCTTATGACCTATATACGGGTTATTAAAAATTTGTATAAAGGTGTAAAGATTAGAGCAAAGATGATAGAAGGAGATATAAATAATTTTTCTATTGATATTAGGCTACATCAAGGCTCTTCATTGAGCCCCTTTTTGTTTGCAGTAGTAATGCATAAGCTCACCAAGCATATTTAAGGGAAAGTTCCTTGGTGTATATTGTTTGTTGATGACATTATTTTAATGGATGAGACAACAGAAAGTGTCAATGTCAAGCTAGAACTTTTGAGGGACACGTTAAAGGACTTTAAATTGAGTAGGACTATAATTGAGTATTCTGAGTGTAACTTTTAAGGCCACAACGTGACTTTTGATGTTGAGGTAAAGTAATGAAGAAATCAACAATAACATAGTTCACCGTATCCTAACAAAATGTCTTAAATGGAGGAGTGCATCGAGAGTTTTATATTATAAGAAGATACCACTTAAGCTCAAAGGTAAATTCCATCATTTAGCTTTTAAGCGCATCATGGTCTATAAGGCAAAGTATTGACCCATCATATAAGTTTATAGTCATAAGCTAATGGTAGCAGAGATGAGAATACTCCGTTAGATGTGCAACCTTACTACATGAGAATACTTCGTTAAATGTTCAAAACTGTTATAGTAAGAGACAATTAAATATGACTAATATTAATGAAAAATTAAGAGAGATGAGAATTAGGTGGTTCAAACATGTTAACGGGAGGACATGACCTTCAATAGAAAACATTGATGTGCTAGGATACGGATAACGGATCTCACGTAGAGTGATTCTTCTCTTCTCATAAGTCTTTTAAACACTTTCCTTTGAATCTTACATCTTACATCTTATATTTAGCCTAAATATTTAATTTGTAGTGCTTCCTTCTTATTTTTTTAATCTAAACATTTCCTTACTTATTATAAATATTTTCTTGCAATGATTTGTTTGATTTATTTATTTGCTTGTTTTTTTGCTTGACTGTGTATTTATTTACTTATTTTATCTTTTATTTGTATACTTACCTTATTCTATATTCATTGTATTATTTAGTTTTATATTTTTATTTATACATATTTTTTACTGTTATTATCTTTTATGTCTATTTTTATTTTTATTTTTAATTATTATAATTTTATTATCTTCATATACATATAAGGGTAAGACTATGTATTGCTTGACCTTTCTAGATCTCACATGTTAGAAGAATTTTTACTATGATGTTGTTGTTGTTGTTATTAATATTATACTATTATATAATTTGGGAAATAATCATCATATAAATCAATTTGAAAATTTTGTTCACTTTGGTAAGATTTTTCTCTTTACTCTTTAACAAAAATTTAATTTAGTCTTATCAAAATGATTTGTGAAGGCTAGGTTACTTAATTTGAAGAAGATACTAGAGTTTTAATTTCTTATAATTAAGATTTTAGATAATTTCCAACTTAAGTTTGCATTAAACTTGGTGGGCTGCCTCTTTGATGATATGGACTCGGTTTCTCGGGTTTCCGGATCCATATTTTTTCTTCAACGACTACATCGCCGATGGGGTTTTTGTCAATTCCTTTTCGGACCATACGATGAGTGCAGCCGCCGCATTTTATTAACATCCATTTCCACTAGTCCAGTCAGACTGCAAGCCTGTTCAAAAATGGGGGCTTTCGGCACTTCTACCCCAAGGCACAATCATAGCATTGATGTTAAGGCCGAAAAATGCACATTTTTTTCTAAAGCTAAAACTTGAAATAGTATATTCAGTCAAATTATAAACCGAAGAAGAAAAATTTGCACATCAGGGAAGAGTTAACAGCTAAATTTGCAAATGTATAGTCTGTACAGGTTTGATACATACAGAGCCGACAAATAGACGGTATAAGAAAGCATGATTGTTAGTTGTATATCTGCAAGTTAATGTACAAAATACAGAAGACTCAAAATGTCACCATGCACGATAAACAAATCAAATTTGGCAGCGCTGTAATTGGGAGGCCATTAGAATATCTCCCCTTGCCTAAAATTCATTTACGATTTACTTTCAGTTTTTTTCCAGCTAAAATAGCCCTCATTATACATCCTTCCTTTCTGCAGTCAATGCTTGGGATTTGCATACAGGGCACACGTTCTTCACAAGCAGCCACTTCTTCAAGCAATCTGCATGGTACTCGTGTCCACAATAAAGGGTTCCAATCTTCTCCTCACTCTTATATACTTCCTGCAAAGCCCCATAACGATCATTAAGAACTCTCATAAGCCTCATATAGTAGCATCCCACTAATTGCGGAACAAACCGATTTGTTTGTTTATTAGTTAGACATTTTGTTGATGTCTGCAACACAATTGCATACAAGCATGTGTAGCTCTTACAATACCTGACATATAATGCAATATTCTTGTTCCAGATCCAAAGAGGCTGGCTCTTCTAGATTGATTAACGCTGACGATGATATATGAATTCGCGTTTTTAATTGACTTCTGATAGCTTCCTCTGATAATCCGGTATTTACATTCCCAATCCGTTCCCCCAGTGCAAGAAGCTCCTGCATTTCCAATTGAACGCAGACTAGTGAGCGTTTCAAGACTATAGTGCATATGTAACTTCCATTTTCCTATATTTCCAAGACTAGAGTGCTTAATAGCTCGGACCTTTCACCACTGATTACTTCACTGCAGGTTAGTGAGCGTTTCAATGTGAAAACTGATATGGCCATAGTATATGAACTTACCTCATAAGACATATCTTCAATATCCAAACGCATTTCTCTGTGATGATCATAATTCTCTACTTCATAATATTCAGGAAGATCTAGCAGTGCTACACCCTACACCAACAGGAAAATATTAGCCACTTCATTAAAAGAGCACCTTGCATAGCTCTAATGGCCGATAACTTCATATAATTAAATCAATATATGTTGCAATAACAAAATTCACCTGTACTACCGAAAGGAAGAAGACAAATATCAGAAAACAAGAACATTACATTAGTTGGCATAATTCTCATGGAGGGAAAGTAGAGGTGACTTTGAGGTGTATCAGATAGGACTCCCTCATGGTGAGACCTGTATATCCTAAGGCCACTTTGTTGAACAGATCCCACATGTCTAAATCCTATATCAGTAGCATCTTGCGATGTGTTCACAGTGCTCTGTGCCTGGGAAGCATAACTTGTGGGAACTAAATATGAAGATGCTGGAACTTGAGGATGAATATTAATGTTGTGGCCTCTCACCGCTTGAGTTGGATGGGAAAAATAACCATAACTGTGTCGCTGGATGTTGACAGCAGAAGGATGCAAGAAGCTGGGATTACTTCTGTTGCTAGTTGATTCATGATACCGCTGAGGACCCATCTCCCTAGTCTCTAGAGATCCTCCCATGACATTGTTTCCTACAGAAAACAAGCTTGTAAATTCTCAGAGAACATCCTAATGATGTAACTGACATTCATGACAATTAACTTCAACTTCAGACACAAAAATACATAATGTGTAAGGACAGCAAATACATGGAAATGAGTAGACCAAAATCAAATACCATGTATGAAAGGTAAACTGAGGCTCTGCGTCCATGCTGAAGCACCTGCATCATTAGAGTTATTGCTGAACTGTTGATCCAACCAAATTGAGCCAGCAGGGTGAAAACGCCGGCCTACGTAGTTTCCATGCATCAAATGATTTTGATTTTGTGCCAGGACAGGATTCAGCCCACTAGCTCCTAATCTGTTCCTCATACTTCTATGAGCTTCAACTTCCCTGACTGAAGGAGAACCATTTCCTCCGTACTGAGGCAGTGTGAAACTTGCAGCATCCACAAGAGCAATCCCATCAGGATTTCTTGCATTTACTGGGGACACTGAAGCACCTGAGCTCAAGAATGCATTGTAGTGCTGAAAATTCCCGAGGTTGCAATCAGCATTCTTTCTTTTGTATGCACCTCTCACATTATCTATATGGTGATCAGCAGGGACTCCATTAACTCCATAACTGCTGGAAGATGATAACTGATCACAGGATCTGTGACTTTGAGGAATACCTGAAGGCTCGGCCATGTAAGGAACGTAAAAGTTGGGTCCAGAAGTAACACCTAAATCAGGATTTGGTGGATGATGATGTGAGTGATGCTGAACCCCTTGGTATTGTGGCACCCCATAGAACATAGCACCATCATAACATTCTGGTCGATTATGGGAGCTAGGATTGGTTGTATTGCCTGTAGTTGTTATTATTGTCTGAATATCAGGCTGAGGAAGATTTGGTAAGCCTCCTAAAAAGATGCAAGGTTCAGGACGTAAATAACCACGGCTACGCTGATTCATCTCTATATCCATCATTTGATTAGAGCATATCATGTTTCTTTGTCCCATTTCACTAATTTTCCCTGCTTCCAAGGAAATATGTTCAATAGAACGCATTAGAATATGTTGGAATAGAGTGATTAGAATCACCATTTGCAGATAAGAACAAGGATGCACATTGCCAAGGATAAAATACAGGAGCCTTAACAAGCAGTTTCTATTGCAAAGGGAAACCAGTAAATCTTGAGTTGTTTGCAAAAGGATCTTAATTGAACAGCATATTCCACGTAAAACTGTACATGAGGGACCAATGGACTTTGAGAAAAGAGTCGAGATCACATGAACTTATCAAGAGGAAAGAAAAATAGAAATGGTGAAGTGGCCTGGTCAATGTTAATATGTGAGACTAGTCCATTCAAACAACCTAACTGAAGGACTAAAAAAGCAGCATACATTCTTCTCGCCACTGAGCATGAGAATTTCACAACAGTTTTATGGTTTAATGAACTTGCAAAATACCTTAATAGAGCAACCACTAAAACCAATATCTATCATCTACCTATCCCTCCCTCCCTCCCTCCCTCCCTCCCTCCCT
>JANIPN010000005.1:45613274-45624496 GCA_027478595.1 Erythroxylum anguifugum
TCCCTTTCTTCCTTGATCTCCAACACCTCGCCCCCCAACGTCTTCACCCGCTCGGTGAAATTCAGGATTTCCTCGCTCTGCGACCGATTGATCACGTCGAGCCGCTCTATACGTCGGTACGCATCGTAACCCATTGTCATTACGAATGTTTAGTGATGCCTTTTGGTTTAAAAAATTCCCACAAATATTTTAAAGAAAAATGGATAATCTTTTTAAATATCATAATTTCATACATGTTTATGTGGACAATATATTTTAATAGCTAGTAATAATATTGCTCAACATATTATACATATCAATAAATTTGTAGCTATATGCTAACAACATGGTTTAGCTCTCTCTGAAAATAGAGCTAAGATAAATCAAACTAAAATAGAAGTCCCTGGTATGGAGATAGATGGTAAGGGAGTTAAACTTCAACCTCATATCTTTAAAAATTCTCACAATTTCTTAATAAGTTAATAGATTTAAAAAAAAACAAGTCCAACGATTTTTAGGAGTAATAAATTATGCTTAAGATTTTATTCAAGATCTAGCTGAGATAAGAAAACCTTACAAATGCTTTTAAAGAAAACTTAAAGATTTGAATTTTCATCCTATTTAATTGAACAGGTAAAGAAAATTAAGATTTTGTGCACTACATTGCCATATTTTTCTTTACCATCTGATGATGATGGTTTATTTCTTAAAACTGATGTTTCTGATCATGTATGGAGTGGAGTATTAAAAAAGATAGATTATGATAATTCTAATATCAAGATGAATAAGTTTATTTACAGTTATACTTCGGGAACATTTACAGATACTCAACAAAGATATCACATTAACGAAAAGGAATTATTAGCAGTAGTAAAAGGCTGTCAAAATTTTTCTTTTTTTTATTGCCTAAAAGATTTTTATTAAGAATTGATAATACTCAAGTCAAGGCTTTTATTCAAAGTAATTTACCCTCTAAACCTGAATATAAAAGATATATAAAATGACAGGCTTTATTAGCAAAATATACCTTTGATATTAAGTTTATCAAATCTAATAACAATGTTCTCACAGATGTTTTAGCTAAAGATGGTCAACCTTAGAAAAGAGATATTTGACTTATTAGGATAGATGGTTGAAGATATCGATACTTGCCAAGCACAAATCAAAGATTTATTCAATAGTACAAACTTCAACTTGATACCAAAAGAAGTTATAGAGATGTTTCTTTCATTTTGCCATATATGGCAAGCCAAGATAAACCATTATAATTATTTAGAACAAAAACTTTATAACCTAGTCAACAAGGATAAGATAGTTAAAGATTTATCATCCACAAGTTCTTCTTCCCTTATAAAGGAATCTACTAATCAACAAATTAAGCTAAAAAAAGTTACTCTTGATAGTATTTCTCTCAAGTTTGATATTACGCGTAAAGTGATGATACAGAGAAATGTCATGATTGATAGTCTTCCTAAGAGTCATCCTATTAATTTGGCATACTATGAAGTAATGACAAGTAGCGATAATTTCTATATTGATTTTTTTAGGATATATCTAAGATTGAACTTTTTACAAGGAGCTCATCCTCAAGCTATGAGAGATTGGTATGATTTTGGAATAGTAAATGTTATATATTTGACTAATTCAAAGTTTCCTAAGATATCATTACTTTTCAAATGGATTCAAGAAGGGGTTAAGGATTGTTATCTAAATAATTCTATAATTACCCCTAAAGTTAAAGATAAAGTTGTTGACCCAAATTTTTATAAAGATGGACGATATGATGCCTATAATTTCATTACTTTGGGAAAGGTAGAACACTTTGCCATTACCGTGGATATTAACTTAAGAAAAGATATAGCTTAATCTGCATACAGTGATGATTCTGAATCAGAAAGATAAGAAGGTAGCATGGAAATGTCTCCAACCATTTTGATAAAAGGAAAATCCATTATCAATAAAGATAGAATCAACTTTTTAAAAAATTGGTATAATGTAATTTTTGTTAAGTTAGAATCCATACTTCAAGTTCGTTTGTATAAATAAAAATCTTAGGATAGTAGAAGGGGGCATGAAGCATTCTCTATATATCTCACCTTTTGTAATCTCCTCTCTTATGAAATAAAACTTTTGCAGAAATAAATCACAATTTTCAATTTAAACCTTATTCTTCTCCTAGATCTTTGGTACAAAAACTCAATACCCATAGAAGCTATGGTCAAAACTCTAAAGAAATAGGTAAGGAAGCATATTTTATCCTTTAATTTGGGAAGTATAATTGCGTTTTGCATGTTATTAATGACTTTTTATTTCCTAGAAAATTCTCTATATGATTGTGTGGATAACATTTAGATTCTATAGATTCTTTAAACAAAATAATTGCTTCTTTGTTCGAAGAAGTTATTGACATTATAACAAATAATAATAATTTAGAAGAATTTACTTCGAATCTTTTTAATTTTTTTATATTATTAGTAGTGTAGATATGATAAAAAGTTTGATGATCATTGTGGTTGTTTTTTTATTTTAGAGTTGTATTTGATTTTTCTCTAAATGTAATAATATTAATAAAAATAAAGAAATATATTATATCAAATTTATATTATTATGATTTCTTAAGATATGATTGGATTAAAGTCAAAATTGTATAACATAATATATTAAGGGACTATTTTATAATTGCATAAAATTTAGAGACTATCTTGTAATTTAAAAAAAATTCTGAAATAATGCTAAGTATTGACTAGAAGGTCACATTTTTAAATTACGGAAACAATTTCTTTATAAAAAATATGAAGGAAAGGATGCATAAACGGATGGATCTTTCCATACTCTCGCAAAGCGGGATGTCTTGTGCACTGAGTATGTTGACTAATTGACTAGTACCTGGTGGTGTTGACCGATATTGATACTATATTTCAACTAAATTCATAAGAATGGTAAAGTCCTCGTAGGTAAGACATTAGATACAAATATAATAGGATTTGAAGAGATTATGGTACCTGGTTTGCTTATAATTTAGTAACGTCGTAAAGGCAAGAGCGCATGAAAAGAACACAAAATAAGGCCAAGCGGAAGCTGTTTAAAACGACTGTAGGTTATATGCCGAGAGATCCATGTGCACTTGGGAAGCAATCGACAGCTCTGTTCATATGTCATCAAACACCGCCTGGAAAAAGAAACTGCCTGAACAGGACTGGAGCGTCTGGTTCAATAACAATTGAAGGAGCGTGCATTATTGTGATAACTTTATCAGATCGTCTTCTCTCCATGATCAATTCAGTCACACCATACTAACATGCACTACAGTAATGCTCTTTTTATCTATAATTTTCCAACATATCTTTATAATACAGAAAAAAGAAAAAACAGGAAATATTACTGATATAAACTAACTAACCCAAAAGTGAATCTTTTTTTAGTGCAAATTAAGATATACATGCTACTGCTATAAAAAAAAAAAAAGAAAAAAAAGGGGACAGGAAATCATCCAGCGAAACTTTACATTTTGTTTTTACCGCTTGTCTTTAGCTTGAATTTAAACAACCCCGGCCGCTCCCACTCCAAGAGTAGCCGGCCTATGCGGCTCAATCTTCCGGTTTTTCCAGAAACAACCATCCGGTGCAAGCTTAGCCGCCGATCTCATTGGCTCCGACTTGCAACGTGTGAGCACAAACGGTTCATAAGCCTTGCCTCCTAAGAGCTTCTGCCCAATCACCGTCGCCATAGACTCTGCGCCGCCGACTCGTGGCGGCGGTTTGCATGGATACGAACAAGAAGACCTCGGCGGCTGTTGCAGGGTATTGTTAGCCGGCAGTGGAGGAATAGAGTCACGGCTAACTCTTCTCTTGATGGGATCATCTCCACCGTTGTTTTTGTTGACCGAGGGCCTACAGTGCTCTGGCATCCGTTTAATGAAATCGGTACTACACACCCATGTCTCCTTGGATACCTCCATTGACAGCTTGGGCTCACACATCATGAGTAGCAAGCAATCTGGCAATAATGGCTCACTCTCTCTCTCCCTTGACTTGACATAAGTTTCCCTGTCTTCGGGTTCGGATCTTTCATGGGTCATCATCGCCTCTTCTTTCTCTTCCCTTGACCAATCTGCAAGTTCCAGCTCTTCATGAACTAAGGTTTGAGGTTGTCGGGGTTCTTGGCCTAGCATGTTTTGGACAACCTCTTGTTTAAGCTCTACTGACACTGGAATTTCAATTTCTTGTGCTTCTTCTTTTGTTGGGTTCTGCTCTTCCCAATCTTGTTGAAATTGGAGCATCTTTTCTTCATTTTCATCATTTTGCAAGTATCCTGTATCTGATATTTTTTCAAGTAAAGAATCATCGTATAAATTATCTTCTGCTACCACTGGCTCACTCACCTCTTGTTCTAGGTTTATTGCTGAAGTTACTGCTTGGAGTTCAATATCTGGTCTTTTCTCTTCATCACCATCTTCACTCTCCAAAAGCGCCAAGCTTTTTTCAGCTTCCTGAATTTGATGCTCGTGTTCAGTTGTTTCACAAGAACGCAACTCTTCACATATCAGGACTTGTTCTTTATTATGTTGCAGTCCTTGCTCAACTTTCCTTTCCTTTTGTTGGTTTTTGTCATTCCCACCATCTTCAACCACCTCTTCATCCACCTCAGTAACATCCTCTTCCACTTTGGGAGCAGGGGCTTCCCAAAACTTGTTAGCAAGAGCAGCCATTCTCACAGGGTCAGATCTGCACCTCATCAGTAACAGAGCATTCTTCGGTGGAATGCAAATGCTAACCCTTGCTTCCTCTTCCTGACCGCTCCCACTTCCTCCCTCAAAGCTTTCATCTTTAAACTCAATCTCCTCAAACACATGCCTCCTATAACTCCTCCTGTATCTACTACTCTCTTCTCTTTCATCCTCTTCTCCAACCACCAGCTCTATCTCTCTTCCCTTCCCATCTGCTTCTTGAACCGCCACCAGCCACCTTGTAAACACTGCTCCGCATGACCTATCGTTCCCTGAATCCGTCACTGCCTTCTCGTCCTTCCCTTTCTCGCTTGCCATACATGAAGACCGGCAAGGAAGAAAGCAATTAAATTCAGCCCCGAATGCCCTTAATGCTTCACATATTGTCAAAGGAAAATATACCCATTTCCGGTTTCTAAGTGGCAAGCATTCACGAGGTTGTTGGTGGTTCAAAAACTGATGGTTTACATGATTTTGGCTATTATCTGGATTCTCACTTGCTTCAACATTGTGGTCGTCGTCGTTGTTGTTGTTTTGCTCTATTCTTCTAAAACTCGGTTCTCCTCTTCTGGTCGATCTTTTTCTCAATTTCTTGCCTTGTTTCTTGGTCTTGACTCTCACTTGACCAATACAGGTGACTTTGGGAGAAGATGGTTCGGGGTTTTCGAAACCACAGCCGCGTTTCTTGGCATTGGAAGTGGAGAACATAGGAGACGCTTGACCACCTCTCATGCTACCGTTGCTACGCAGCCTTCTACTAAGAGAGTTGGAGAGCGAGATTTGTGACGTCGGCTCTCTGGCACGACCCGGGCTGAGAATGGACTTGGAAGAGATCTTCATGGAAGACGAAGAGGAGAGGAGTGAAGTAAGGTAAATGAAGAGCTCAGTACCCGTGGTAGCGCTATTGTTGCTGTTGCTGCGATGGCCGATGGGGTCTATCTACGGCGTCCATGTGTTTTGTTTTCTTGCGGCGTTGTATTCCCTCGTTGGGTACTTTGGTCATGTGCAAATAATTCAGATTCGACAGGCAGAAATAGAGATATTTTAGGGGCCTGGAAGGAGTGTGGTGTAATAATGGTGGCCGTTGTTGGGTTTTGTCAATGTTGGGAGGCAGAGTTAACAGTCCTGAGCGCTGGCAAAAGAGAAGCGAGGGAGGGTTATTGATCGAACAATATTTAGTAAACGGAAGGACATTACATGATGAAAGGGGGTTACGTAGATACGAGATTTTTTGTCCAATATTAGTCTGTTTTATTCTGTCTCATAAAATTTTAGTTATTTATTTTGCGGGGCTAACGCGAGAGCCAAGTAAAATTTACATAAATAAATGACTGAAATTTATTAGACACAATAAGACATTATAATATCAGACAAAAAATCTGGAGTCGATTACGTAGCATGTAGTAGCACTACTTGTCCTCGGCATAAATCGAGCTGAGTTTGGTAATTTATTGGAATGACATTTCTGCCTGTTCAATGTATTAAAAAACGTAGGGTTACACCGTTTCACAGGCAAAAGGTTCTTTGGTCTTGTTAAAACAAACAGAGAGAAGCAGAAAGGCGAGAGACGAAATTTCTACCCTGCTGTTGAAGTGAGATTCTGGCGATGAATGAATAGCTGAGATCCAATAAAAATATTTTTAAAAATATCAATTTAAATAAAATACTTTTACAATATTAAAGTTTAAATTAAATTTCTCAAATTTTTAATTGAAAATATCTTTTTGTATTGATCCCTACAATAAAAATAGAAATTTTTAATCTCTCGCTATTTTCTTAATAAAAAGCAGAAGAAAATAATTTATTTGACTTTTCGTATCAACTTGAATATATTTTTATTAACAATAGCAAATTCACTAAATAAAATATATTTATTAATTACTGTAGACACTAATTTTATTTTGATTTATCATAAAGTGTTTATTAATAAATATTATTCTTCTGGTTTTATTTGAAATAATATATCATGCAATATTTAAACCAAATAAATACTGTAATTTGTTAAACTTCCTTAAATTAAATACTAAAGCATATGATATACTAATTAGTTAATTATTATAGTGATCCTTAAATTAATTTAAAAGTAATGAAAAACATAGATTTCAAAGGGAGAAAATAAATATTAATCCATATGCAAAACTAGTTTACAAATGGTTTAATGAGAAATTATTTTTTAATGAATATTTTTTATTTTGAGTTACCTTTGTTTTGAGAAATTATTTTGTATAACTGATAGTTGCTAATATATATATATATATACTTAATGAGTACTTTGTAAATTATTTGAGATTAATTTCTATTTATCTATACAGTATATAAATGTAATAATATATATATACATAATTTCTTATGGTGCATAAAAAATAGTGTCTTTAACGTTAATTCTTTTTAGATACATAACTTATATGACTTCATAAAAGGCTTATTCTAATTAATAGATAGTGCCTTACTTCATTATATTATCAACTTCTATATATAAAAAAAGGTACCAAGAAAAATGAGAAGTTAACAATTATTTTGCTTTCTTCCATTTGGCTAACTAATGAAATAGCACTAAATAAAATAAGAACAACTTATCTGAAATTGCAAGGTGTTGTAAAAATATGCTAACGATCGCTTGATAAGTGTACTTATCGTTCTTATATTATAGCTTAAATGAATATGAATGTCGATTCTATAAAGACTACAAATATTAATATTAATAGTCTTCTTATTATCTAATCTAACAAAAATGGTGATTGAATTTATAGATATAATTAATTGCACTAAAAGTTAGAATCTAAAACAATAGACAAGAATAAAAAAAATCAAAGATAAATAAGATCCATATAAGAATTTTTCTAAAACCTTTCTATGCTAAAATTTATTTTGATTCAAATACAAGACAAATACATCTAAAATCACACTAAAAACATAACTTAATTAACACTTCTGAAACTCTCCCATATTTAAGCATTTATTTTTCATCAAACAAATCAATTTCATTACTTATAACTTAAATAGGTGGCAACTTTGGGAAAGAATTTAACAAATCAAGTCTTTCCATCATGCATTCAATTGCAAAGTTCATTAAATTATGAAGCATTTAGGTACTTGCTTCAAGTCATAAATCAATTCAATTCACTATATAATCCTTCAAACTTTAACTCAAATCACAAAATTTGACCTAATGCATAAAGTGACCATATATAAGAAAGATGCTTCAACTTTTAAACTTTTCTATAACCCTTATTGAAAAAAAAATAATCAACTTCAAAACAACACATAAGAGCATTTATAGGCTTATTTATAAAGTCACCTAACTTTTTGATGCCGAGTAAATACCTTGCTATAAATACTCTTGATCACTCAATTAGGTCAATATTTGAAATGGCTACTAGCATCATTCTTTAAATTCAACCTTTTTATTTGATTTGAAATCAACAGAGTGAATTTATTTAACGTTTAACTTTTTCACACATTTTTCTTTTCTTTTTTTGAAACTGTTTAAAAAGAATGCACTTATAACTCAATCACATGTTGAGATTATACAAAAAAAAAATATTAAAGTTCAAATCAAGTATCTATTTTTAAAATTAATAAAGCAAATTAAAATTAACTTTATCTTCAATGCTCATAACTATTTTCTTAAACAAATTAAATCTCAATAATAAACAAACTTAATGAGTTAGCTCAATAATTATTCTTTCAAAGTTAAACTTTTTTTCAAATTTATTTCCTATCAAGCTAATTATAACAAAACTGATAAGAATAAGGAAATTTTCCTTACCAAATCTCCCACACTTGAATTGCACAACTATTCCAATTTACATGACATATAAGAACAACGAAATTTTTTTAAATAAGGATAAAGAAAGAAATTAAGATAAAAAGTACTCCTTTGATAATAAAAAAGCTTTGTAGCTACATTTGGAAAAGTATGAACTAGAGGTATATATCTTGATCTAGCCATAAAAAAACATCGAAGCAAACTTCAATCTATGACTTTAAACTTAAAATATGCAAAATAATAATCAAATCATGTAAAAACATAGTAAAAATTAACGATAAAGATTGATAAAGATTCCCAAAGCTACTAATATGAAATAAGAACATATAAATCATTAGGTTGCCTCGCAATAAGTGCCTTTTTTTTTAATATTGTCATTGGACTCCTTACTCATGCTTTGTACCCTGCTGTCTCCCCAAAAGAAGACTTGATTCTCCTCTTCTTCAATCTTTCAATCTCTCCCTTTTTAGTTCCTCAACTTATATTCTCAAATATCTTTAAAAAATTCAATGAGTCCCAACCCAAACCCGTCAGTCTCCTGTTCTTCATAACTGTAGAAAATCTTAATTTATGTGAAAAATTACCATCAATATGGGTCTTAAACATGAGTTAATGTTGCGTCCATATTAGCTTAATAGCTCCTATGTTGTAAATCCAAGGATTTATGTTAAGAATACATAATTAAAGCTCATAAACATGAGATCATCTCAAAACCACTCCAATTTGGCTCTAAGTTACTCTAATTTATTTCTTCTTTATTAGAGATCTAAAATAAGGCTTATAAACAAACTATAATTCATATTCACCAAATCATATAAAAATTATTTGAACATAAGTCAATTACTTTCAAAATTATGTTAAAATATAAATAATTAGCACTTATTAGTTGATATCTTCAGTAAATACATAAATAATAAGTGAGTGAGAATTGAAGAGTTAATATCTTGATAATGATAATTCATAAAAATCTCAACTTTACATAATTAAGATTGAGATTTTAGAGTTCATCTTTATAAAATTAATAGGAACGTGCCATAAGAGTTGGTAGCCTTATTCAAATTCATAAAAAGTTGTTGCTTTTGAGAAGGGACTAAAGAGACACTAACCACTATGGATATCTCTTCAAATGAATGTAATTTATTCCTCTAAAGAGGTTTAGGTAAGGGTAGGAAAATATAGACTTAGAGGAAGCAAAGTTATCCTTGGAGCAACTATAAAAATATATGCATTGTTGCAAACATATATAGCCTTACGTGTTATAAACACATGAATAAAGCGTAGAAAGTAAGTTCCATTATCAAAATTGGGATATATACTTAAATGATTAGACGTATTTGAGCTTCTAAAGATATACACTAGTTAACACCATAAGCCTTACTTCTGTTAATTTTTATTTAAAAGATGGTGATTGCATTTATTTAACCGACATGAAATGAAGCAATACATATTCTACATGAAATATATTCAAAAAAATTATGTACTAAGTTGGAGGCACATTATTTCAAAAGAATCACGATTATAATAGAAAAAAATCACAACTATATTATTATATCAAAATAAGTGAACCACCTCAAAATGCCTAAGGCCTTATAAAAAGTGAAACACCGTAGGCCTAATGCCAAGCAAAACACATAAGGCCTAAGGAAAATCATAACACCTTAAGTCTAATACCAAGCAAAACACCTAACGCCTAATGCTAAATGAAATACCTGAGAACTAATGATCAACGAAACACCTCATGCCTAACAATAAGAGAAACACCTAGGGCCTAATTCCGAGCAAAATATCATACTAAATGATAAATAAAGAAACATACCAACAATGAGTAAAATAATATACCAAATGACTAGTGAAAATCAAAGATCACATAAATTAAAAAAAAAAACGACAAGCAAGACAAGAGGTGAACGATAAACTAACAAATGACATGATGTTAAGCATGTGGCAAAAAATAATAGGGAAGATATATTCTACTTTTTTCATTAAACTTGCTAATTAAAATGGTATGAAAAAAATACAATATCGAGTAATCTAGAGACTAGAGTTGAAAAATGTAATGAATAATCAAAAGTAACTCATAATTAACTATTGTGAAGCTGACTTAAATTTGAAATTTCAAAATTTTTGCCACAACATGAGTATATGGTAGGAGAATGCACATTTATGTTTCTCAAGTACGTGATAATATCTTTTTACTAAACACAAAAGCTCTCTCTCTCTCTATTCATCTCTTTTTAAGTTGAGCGTCATAAATGAAAAATACTGTTACTTTTAATTTTGCAGGTCTAAAGGTTGTTAGCATAGATAATTGAGATGCATGAATCTATCAAGACAAATAACATAAAAGAACTCTTGTGATATAGTTGATTATTCATCTTAACTCCTGTGTTTTTAATTTGTTTACCTTAGTTCCTGTGTTTTGTAATCTCATTCAAGATGTCCATTTGAATTTTTTCGGATAAAATTATCCTTGGATTATTTGAATACAGATTTTTTTGGATTATTTGAATCCAAGGGCAATTTTGTCCGAAAAAATTCAAATGGGCATTTTGAATGAGATTACAAAATACAGGGGCTAGGATGAACGAATTAAAAATACAATAATTAAGATGAATATTCAACTATATCACAGAAGCTTTTTTTTTTTATGTTATTTGCCATCTATCAGTACTGATTAAATTGAGTTGCGAAAGGTAAGGGTGCATTATTTGTTGAGTCACTCTAAACCATACATCCAAAGTGATAAAA
>JANIPN010000005.1:45634369-45663038 GCA_027478595.1 Erythroxylum anguifugum
CTTAGATTGACTTCTGCTTCATCTTAAGTTGACCTTCTGTATCGTCTTAGGTTGACTTCTGCTCCGTCTTAAGTTGACCATCTATATCGTCTGTAGAGACGTATCGTCTATGATGACGTCATATCTTCTGTAGAAACGTATCGTCTGTGATGACGTCATATCGTCTTAAGAGTTGCATCGTCTTAAGTTGACTTTGCTTTGTCTTAAGTTGACTCTGCTTTGTCTGCTTTTTGCTTCGTCTGTTCTTTGCTTCGTCTGCTTTCTGCTTCGTCTGCTCTTTGCTTCATCTGTTCTTTACTTTGTCTGCTTTCTGCTTCATCTGCTTTTTGCTTCGTCTATTCTTTGCTTCGTCTGTTTTTTGCTTCGTCTGCTTTCTGCTTTGTCTGCTTTTTGCTTCATTTGCCCTTTGCTTCGTTTGCTTTCTGCTTTGTCTACTTTTTGTTTCGTTTGCTTTCTACTTCATCTGCTTTTTGCTTCGTCTGCTATCTACTTCGTTTTATGTGGACGGAACTTTATTTGATTCTTTCAGCCATAACTTTGTCGTCCGACCTCCAAATGACCTGATTTTTGAAGCATTGGATTCATAACACATTTCTCTATCTCTCCATAGAAATTATAGCTTTTTGTTTTGACTAAAAAAATATTAATCTAATCAAAGTAAGGGTATCGGTTGGAAGAGCATGAACTGGATATTTTACTGAACATGTTCCTGTATTTTGATTATATTTGGACCTGTAGGATTCCAAATGAGATGATGTTTAATTTGGAGTAAACTAGAGAAATAGGACTGAAAATCATGTGGAAAAGTCGAATTGTGATTCAGTCTTTAAGATATTCAAATTTTGGATAGAAGATGTGCATAGTACACTGTTTTTGTATATAAACAACGCGATAATGTTTGAGACATATCTTCCAAATTACTAACCGAATTGAATGATTTTGGTGTCAATAGAAACTTAAGACAATGGAGAATAACTTTTTAAAGGGAATTGTTGCCTAATTTTGCCAATTACCTTATCAGATTTAGTATGCAAAGTTGACCTGTATGTGTATTAGAAGAAAAATCTGAAGTGGTCAATGAAGCTATGAAATAGTTTTGACATTGGTTTATCTTGGTCCAAATTATAAGTACACATGGTATTAATGAGAGCTTTGATATCTGAATGATTTGTTGATAAGGATCGCAATAAAGTACCTCGGAATTGTCATTGAACATGCATCTTGCATATTTTATAAGTACGTATGCATTAAGGAATTTTTGTACATTTGTCCAAAAATGTGATAATTGTACATGTGTTTTGTATGATAAAGAGGAACTCATTGGACACCAGTCAAATATTGCTGGACCATCCAGGCAATAACATTTTGGAGCATACTGTGAGTCAACCAAGATGATTTCCTAGGATTGATGTGTTTTGAATTGATGTGATTTGTTAAACTTCTAATATTATTGAGTTGTTTGTGAATTGTTTCTAAATTCCGGACTTGAAGTCCGAGGAGTTTAATAGTTGGGCATGTATTGGAAATGTTTTGATTTGATATGAATTTCTGAATGCTATGTAAATCCTCAATGAATGTTGAATGTTGAACTTAGGTCCGATGATTATGAGCTTTGTTTGAGCATCACATGTGATATTTGACATACATGTATTTGGTGCATTTCATAAAATGCATGTTCAGATAAAGGCGTTGTGACTTGAGTAGCCAATTTGAAGCGCTTCCACATAGAGCTTTGCTCTGTGATTTCTGATTCTGCACGTAAGACTATGCTCCGTGATTCTGTTCTGATTGAGCCCTATGGGCCAGTATTTGTATAAGTTTGTGATAGGCACTCGGTCACAACAATAAGAACGAATGTGAGTCTCATACATATAACATTACAAGACTGAAATTCATTGATTGATTTGCAAAGCTAGAATGAGTGTTGAATTTATGTGATTTATTTGTTATGCTTAGCAATGTGAACTGTGCGATCTTATGATATACTAGGCTGTGTGTGGAATGTGCTTATGATCTAATTAAGTATCTGCAAAATGTGTATTATATGTATATGATCCGGTGAGCTCATCAATGATGGTTCACTTATTGAGTTCGCAAAACTCATAAAAAATTACATCGTGGCTTTTCAGGTACGAGATAAGAGACCTAGTTCTTTAGTCAGGACTTAAGAAATCTTTTGGATAGAGACATGGCTCAGAGGTCTATCAGTTGACACCAGAAGCACTGTAGCATTTATTTTGTAGTTTTGTTAGAACCTATAAGAGGTTTTGTAAATATTTGTATGATGCAACAGTGTAAGAATTGTGAATGAATGCAATCAATGGTTTTAAAATTTAGTGACCTTTGAGTATGTTAGATGATGTCATGTGTAAGTTGGATTTGCTTTTGCTCCAACATACCATTATCATAAGGTATGTACTTGAATGTCCTTCGGGTATTCAGGTATTTGGCCTATGGTAGTGGGATTCTACATAAAGTTACAAGATCAAGCAAAAACACCTCTAGGGAAAGGTTCACCGCAGCCAAAGCCATTCCTTCGCCGCAACGAAGCTTTCGATTAAGCAACCCAGACCCAAACATCCAACAACATACAATTCCATTTCCAACAACAAATTAACAACTCAACGAAGAAGATAGATATGAATATATACAAAGGGAACTTCTTCAATTTTTAATCTCATTACTAAAACAAAACGGAGTTTGAGCATAGCTTTAATTACATATCAACAACCACATCAATAGCTTAATATAAAATACAAATGGATGCTCATGTTTGATATGTTTATAAAACTACTCAACAATATAGTCGGACTAACTTAGTTACAAAAGATAGCTATCTTGGAGTTTGCCAAAGCCTTGCAAGGATCAATAATCTTCTTGTTTTGCACTTGAGGAGTGAAAAATAATGGGTTGAGCTACGAAGCTCAGTGGTTAATATATTTATAGCCATTGGTAACGAGCATACAATCAAGCATATATATCTACATCTGTATCTCATTTTAATCTAGCAATTAAATCATCAACAATTCTAGCTCAAAGACTCATAGTTAAGGATGTTATCACATAAAACATATCATGTATATTTAACCATCAAAACATAACACTTAATTATGTATCATAGTTGACAAATCAAAGATAAAATGCACAAACATAATGGCTTGAGAGTCCTATAGATTGAAATAGAGAAACTGAAGTTTATACCATAAACTAAATGAGTCCGTTTCTTAGGAGCTCATGTGTCATAAGCGGGCAGCCGGGAGAAGACTTTAAGTCAACGTGCACGTGACGAATAAAATAGTATCTCTCTTGCCTAAGCACAAGCAAACTTTTGAGTTCAATTTGTTTCATCACATGTTCATACTTTCATTCTTCTTATGCTATTTCCTCTTTTGATTATACAAAATGTTGTAACATCGTTCAAGGCATAACATGAAAATACATCTTAGAGCATTTTCCAACAATAGCAACAATTCAAGTCAAGCAATTTGGCACACACACACAAGTAAGAAAATCAGCTCATCTTTCACAATAACTATAAACATATTACCCACTTAATTTTGCTTATAAATCCAAACTCAAGTTTGCTTTTTCTCTTGCTTTTGCATGAGATTTTCTTGGTTTCCTTCAAACAAACCTATGTTCATTCAAACCAATATTCCAATAGAAAATCCATAAAGCTTCAATAATACAAAAATAGAATAAGTAAAAATTGAGCTTAGACTCAATCTACCCGTAGTTTATCTAGGCTAGAAAAACTAAGACCTAGTTTAGAAATCCATGAAAATAAAAAATGGGGTTTTTGGTTCTCTTCTTTCTCCTTTTATTTCCAACACAAAACTCATTTCTCTAATTCCTTTTCTACCAAAGCAAGAAGAAAAGATGATGGAGATTACCTAAAACAAGTTGATTCCTCTTCCTTCTTCTTTCTTCTCCTTCTCCACGTTTTTCTTCTTCCTTCTCTCCTAGCTTCAACGTTTCTCTCTTCTTTCTTTCTTCCTTCCACGTTTTTTTCTCCTTTCTTTCTTATTCAAGACCACTTTTTGTTTTGTCTTTCCAAGTTTACCCTTCCACATTTAATGTAATGCCTACTTGTTCCTTTAGTCTATTATGCCTATTACACTTGAGCTAAATTCTAACATTTCTATTTAAAAATTCTAATTTCTATTTATGCTCACTAAATTAATGGACTAAATTATAAAAATAAATAAATAAATTTGGGCTCCAACATCAATACTATCGTCATCTTTTCACGAAAGGTTAATTTGATTATTCTTCAACCTAACATGTTTCATAATTTTTATACAATTCATAATTATATACATACATACATATATATATATACACACACACATTTATGATTCTCATTGCAATGATTTAACCAATATGGCATAACAGATATTCTCAGTAATTTAATTTTTTATACTTGCCACTAATGTTAATCATAGGTCTCCCTTAACCCATATTTTTATAAACTTAAATCAATTACTTTTACTCATTAATCTATTTTTTTTAATCATGCCTTAAGCATTATAGTACTGTTGAATCCAAATTTATTATTAAATACTCAAAAGCATAAATTAGAAATGTATACACTCTATCATATATTATATTGGCAAGAATAGTCATGCAATCATTTTTCTTCTAATGGTAACTATTATCTTCCTATAGCCAATGCCTTCAATCATAGTCCATGTTTACAAATTTAGGAGGCTAAATAGAGTGAAACAATTTCATTAAGGGACTATACCTTTCAATTCTACTTCATGCAACTATTTGCATTATGTTATCTCAGTGTCAACATCCATCTTAGATTTTGTCAATAAAGTCTGTAAGACATTAATCAACTCAAAATGTCATCACATTTTGTTATATATATGGCATTGACATATTTCTAAAACTTTGTCGCCAAATACTTAATAAGGATAATAGCAAAGTTACATAATGGATATACAATTTTCCTTTCCAACTCTAAGAACTCTCCTCAAACCTAACCTATGTCCAAGAAATTTGGTTCATGATCACTTTAGTACCAATTCTACTAAATAAAGGTAATTTAAATGTAAGGAAGCAAGTGATTAGTTAGGTGTCATGACAACCAAATAAAATAAGGACTTTAATCATGTTTTTCAATTACTATACTATTTTATTTGAAATAATAATAAAGAATAACTATTTAGTAGGGCAGGATCCCATTTAAATTTAGTTAATCTTTAATTTGCTGAACAAACTAACTAAAATTATATTAGGTAGATAATAACTTTATCAATTACTTCTTATTTGACTCCTAGATTCATTAGATGATAACTTTTTTCCCAAAATATATCTTATATATTATTCTTAACCCTATCTCTAAATTCATATGATCATAAGTTTGCTCATCTAATTCATACAAAGTTAGTTAAATAAGACCTGTTAATTTAAAATAAAATATAATCATATTAAAGAAGTCTTGAGTTTGGTCAATAAGCTTTATAATAAATAGAATTATGGTTTTATTCTTAAATAATGAAAGATAACTATCACATTCTTAATATGTATTTAATATTTTAATAAGTAATTTTATTTTTGATGGCCTTATCAAACATATATTAATTATAAAATATCCTATATTTCAAGCATTCAATTCTTCATCTAAATATAATCAAATTATAAGTATGAAATATTGTTCAATTCCAATTATTAAACCGTTGCTTTTCAAATAATAAATTATTTTTGCTCCTATAATGAATTTTATTGAAAATAATTAAAACAATAAATTATTATTCTTTCTTAAAATAATATACTATAAATCCTATCTTTATATATACTTCTTATATATACATCTCACTTCGCCCTCAAGGGGTGTGGTTCGATGGTTGAGAGCGGGGCTTAGTTTCTGTTAGGTCCCAGGTTCGATTCTATGTTAGCCCCCTCATGTAAGAGCCTGGGGCAACCGGGATTTTACCTGGGCCCTCAATGATGGGGTGCGCCAGCTTGGCCCGCCTGTGGGGTGGTGTGCTAGTTGGATCGTCGGAGAGGTGTGCCCGCTTGGCCTGCCTACAAGGTTTCCTCGAATCCAAAAAAAAAAATCTCACTTCATCTTTATGTAAATTAGACTAAACCATGATTTTTAAATAAATCAAAATCATATTCCAAAGAAATATTCAATTTAATTTGAAAATCATTTCTAATTATCTTAACTCCCTTAATGAATTTAATTGAAAATAATTTTTAATAAATTATTCTTTTTTTTTTGAAAAAATTAAATAAAGCATATATATTGAAAATGAGTCAAGGAATAATACAACTTTTGGAGTCATACTCCCATGCCAAACCCAACCAACGACTACTAAAATCATCCTGAACAAAACTACTACGTTTTTGAGTCCTTACATTTGCAATACAACATTTCTTGATTGTTAAATACTTCTCACTACCCGTCATCTTCCCTAATTAGGGTTGATTTCTTCAATAGCGATGAAGGCCTCGTTGACAGTTTTGTTTGGTTCATTCTTCATTCACCTTCATCTGATTACTTTCTTCTCTCCTCAGGTCAATCTTAATAAATTATTCTTGCTACTTAAAATTTAAGACAATAAATTGTAACTCATTTTCATATTTATATTTGTTTTCGAATTGAGATTGCAGCACAGAACATCCATTCACTGAATCACTAAATAATTCTCCAACAGTGTACGCCAGCTACTGTGTGCTTTCAATGGACACAGAACATCCATTCACTGAATCAAATGGCGGTTACCGGTGACAAATTTCAACAGGAACCAACAGTCTATGTTGCAGCTGCACCCCCGCTGATATGATCTTCATCTTTTGATTTCCTTTTTTGTTTGCGTTTTGTCTGTCGCCGTCTGAGTCTCATTTGATCTTTGATACTTTTCTCCCATTCTCTTTTGTTTTTCTGGTACAGCAGCATAGCAGCACGGGCATCTTCGATCTGCATATAACATAGACGCGGTCGATAAAGTGGTTAGACAAATTGCATCCCCCTGGTAACCTGGGAAAAATGCTGTGACTGTGACGCACTCATAAGAAAACTTGGTAACAGTAAGTAAACCTACGCCTCCAAGGAGGGGCTGCAAACAAAATCTGACAAGAGACAAATGAAATGCAAAGGCCAGCGAGCCCGAGTAGATATAAATTTACACAGAAGCAAAAGAGCATGAGCCCAGGTAACCAATTCAAACAACTTACAGGGCAGTGCTCCCCAGTCTGGATTTTCACGCCAAGAAATTCAGTTGCAAGATGCCGAAGTGCCTTTCTCCGCTTCTCCCTGTTAGACCAAGGGCTCAATATATTAAAGATTAGGCATATGTCTCAGACAAGAAGAAAATATACAAAATATTCCAAGCATAGAATTTTAACTACTTCAAAAATGGTTGATATTCTGAAGTATCTCGTAGGTCCTTCTTGGGATGACCCAATAACAACGCCTATTTCCAAAAAGAAAAATAAACTCAGTACGTATTGATCCATGATTAAACTTCCATTGAAAAGTGAAGTAGCTAAACCTTAAGATCATTGCGCAAGGCATGACCCACAAGAATCCTTCCTTTAATCAGCTCTGCAACTTTCTTCTGAGCGGTTGAAAAATTCGTTGCTGCAAAAAACAATTAGCACTCAGAAAGAATCTCCAGTCTTTTGCTATTTGGTTTCTGTGATTAAATATCATAACAATCAATATTGTATTGGTCTCAATAGGCAAAATCTAACAAATAGACCTACAACCCCAAAATATTTCTTAAACAAAAGTATTCAAAAATGCAGAAAAATATCCTGACCTGAAGTTATAGTCAATTTGTATGTACTCTGCTAAAAAGAATAACAAATTTGCAGAGTGATGGTGATACTCTATACAATAAGTCACTAATTCTATTTTGATGCTTGGAATAAAACTTTCAGGAAGCAAAAACGAGAAATTTTGACATTCGAGTAAAGGAACAATACGTTGACCCCTGGCAGGTACATTGACAAAAAAAAAGAAAAGCATCATAATTTGTAAAAGAGACAAAGAGAACAGATATAATTAACCTTTCCTCAAGTCTCGTGGCCGAATCCCACTAATTTGTGTACGGAAGTCAACAATTCGTTCAATCGGCCGGACAAACTCGTCATATATAACGTTTCCCCACTGATTCACCTATCATCATCTGGAAAGATGTTATTTCACCAATGAATGGCATACAAGCTTGATTCTAGGCTAACAAAACAAAACCTAAAAGCTCCAATGTAGTGCCAGGATTGAAATACCCTAAGTGTCACCTTTTATTTACATAGTAATGTTAGTTTCTGTTGCTTGTTCAATGTCACATAATGAAGTCTTCCTTTTTTATATTTAGCAACAATGATAACAGACTAATTTTCTTAATAAATGGGTAGTCTGTCACAAGCACCCATAACAAAATGGGGAATACAGCATAAAAACTAGTCTTGATGAACCAAAAAGTTGGTTTCTCAACTTCTTATCAGAGGTGTGACCAGTGTCTTGCTCACCAAAAAGCCTCAGCATCAACTATGCGTTTCGTCCCAAGTTTTACAAATCAATACTGCGCTTATGAATGGAGAGGGCCTCTGAAGACCCAACTGACAACAACAAAACATGACTAGTAGCCAATTTCAACAGCTTGACATTAAGACACCTGATGTCGGACATATAGAAGAAATGCCAACTAGTAGTTAAAACTCACATAAATTAGGAAATATGGGCTGTTGAGTGTGGTTAGGCTACTTAAAATTTCAAATTTCAAATTTCAGATCTAGATTTCAGCTTGAGATGTTAGAAAAAAAAATTTAATTGAAATAACATATTCAAAAGTGTTTAACATTTTAAGATTTTTTCAATTCAGTGCCCAAGCCTTTAAATTTTTTAATTGAGTAACCAACCTTTTAAAACCTAAACAATTCGGTTCAAAAAATTATTTTTGATGATGTGACATGTCTACTAAATGCTACGTGAATATCTATTAGCGACATTAGCAAAAACTAACTTTTAAAACTAAATTGTTAAGGTTTTAAAAGGTTGCTCATTCAATTGAAAAATTTAAAACCTTGAACATTAAATTAAAAAAAATCCAAAAAGGTTGAACAATTTGTGATTGATTATCCCTTTTTTATTTGGGTATAGCTAGAGTTTTAGGATTTTATTGATGACAATTTAGGCTAAAAGTCTAGGTTTAATATGGCTAGAATTTAGGATTTTAGTTACCAAAAATTTAGCTTAAAAGTACTGAAATTTAGCGAGTTCAACAAATAATAGAAGGTGGAAAACTAATAACAATTCTTAAGGTCTAAAAATCACTCCATCACACCTTATAATTGAAAAAGCAAGTTCATAGAAAAAAATTAGGATCTCATTATTGAAGGACTAAGTGCACATATGTTTATCTAAAAATTCTTAAAATCTTTACTCTAGTAGAAAATGGACTCCTAAATAAAATATTCAAAACAAAATTGACTCCTAATCTAATAAGAATTTTATAATCTTAAATAAGTTGGAAGTCTTAAACAACTAAGATAACATATCTAACCTACTACTATTTTCCATCTACTAAGAAAACCTAGCATTACTAAATTCATTTCTTATTGTCTTTGTTGTCACCTCAAATCTCTCACTCTTCATACCACCAAATTAAAGATTGTGGTTGACTAATTTGCCTTTTTTTATCTCTTTTATAAACTCTAAATTCTTTGGCATAAATTCTCTCTGACATGTCTAAAATCATCCTCGACTTAGAATATGACAGATACTAATCATGTAAGTCTAGATTCATCCTCTGAAATTCAAATTCTAAAGTCTAAGTGCTATCACAAATTAATCTTCCTTCCTATTTAACAAGAAATTGATAGCTAAAATTTATTCATCAAAAACATCTTCTGTCTCTTCTTTAAGATGAAGAATGACTGAAATTCTCACAACTGCAACAGGAGATTGTGTATCATCATATCCATGATAAATAGTTAAGTCTACAACATTACAGATAGGACTAATTTCCATGTCACTTGTCTAAACATAAGTACTAGCACTCATCTTCTTGAGAATTTTATAAAGTCCAACACTCCATGAATGAAGTTTTTTATATTTTTCTTTTGAAAAATGCTCTTAATGAAGCCTTACCATCACCATTTCCCTTCACTGAATTCAGCCAATCAACGGCGTTGATCAACATATTCTTTATAAGTCAAGTTGTTGGTTGTTACGTTTGTCGTACCTCATCAAATATATCCCTCATGTATTGTGCAAAACCTTCAACTTCAACACTAAATTGTGATGTTTGTGGTAAAAAAGAAAATTAATAAGCTTCCCTGGTTGACTTCTCGAAAGTATCTCAAAAGGACTCTTACCAGTTAAACTATTTATAGAACTGTTATAACCAAATTTTGTCATAGGATCTTTAAAAACATATCCACCACCATAAAAATAAAATCATAACTTTTTATAGATTTAATAATTCCCAAGACAAAACCCATCCTTACATCTTGCCATAGTTCATAAGATACAGGTAATGGTGTGTTTAGTCTAGAATTAACCAACTAACATGCTTGACATTGTCATATAACATCAGACACATCGTACTATGAAGTTGACCAAAGTATTGGGTAGTCAAAGCCAATTTCTTCTAAAACAGAAGTCATCGTGTGCCACAAATAGGAAGTGATTATCCCTGTGTCCAACTACAATTTTTGAATAAATTATTACAAAACTTAATCTGAAGCATATTCTCTTTTTAGCTTTTTGAACCTCACAACTTTCATCGTTTAAGTGTTAAGCAAATGATTCTTTTTCCTCAATGCATTTACTACTTTATTCTCAACTCCTTCCTGATGTTAAATAAAGTTAAATTGTTCCAAAAATTCACTCCATAGGGCATATTTTTTGTTCAAGTTCTTCTAGGACTCGAAGTGTTCACTAGATTCATGGTTCAAATATAAACTCCTTGTATGAGAGATAATGATGTTAATTGTAAAAGAGAACATACCATTACGTCAAATTTTTTGTCATAAGTTAAGTATCATTGTTTCTTTTCACTTAACTTCTCACTGAAATAAGTAATTGAGTGTCCTTCTTGGCTGAGTATGCCTCTAATTCCGACATGAGACGTGTCACAAAAAACTTCAAATACCTTTAAAAAAACTTGGAAGTTGCAAAATAGGAGATTCAATCATCTTTTTATTGATTTCTTTAAAGGCTTTAGTTATTGCCTTTGACCAAGTAAATTTTCCTTCACATAATCTATAATGGACATCATTATAGTGCTGAATTTTTCTTTTTGGAAAGTAAATGATTTGTACTTATAGAAAAATGTATAAATACAATGCAATTGACAAGGCAGCAATAATGCCACTAACAAAAAACCCTTAACAAAAGATTGGCATTAACATGATGGCACTAACAATAGAGTGAAAATACCAACTAGCTTCGAACTTGAAAGAAAAGGAGCAGCACTAAAGTAACCATCTACTTCTAATATCTAAGCATAGTTTGTTCTGACCATTAGCTGCAATAATAGCGTATCGAACATGGAGGATTCTATGATAAATGATCTGCAATTCAGTTGGGGAAGTACCGAGTAATCTATTGTTCCTTTCTTTCCAGATGTAGTAGATTATAGCTCCAAAACAACTAAATAGCTTAATATCTCCTTTGTTCTTGAGTTTAAGTTTAATGGCCCAATGTACTATCTCATTCCAATTAGTTTTAGTGCAAACCACTCCAAGGTGTGTAAACACTTTGTTCAAGATCCATTTTGTGAAGTTGTAGCCAAAATAGAGACGATTAAGAATCTCATTGCTTATACATAATTCACCGCTGGTGTTGGAGACATTGAATTTAAGGGAACCTTTGGTTGCCAGCTTGCACATAATTGCTAACTATAGAGTGAATGAGTGTGCAAGTAAGATCCTAAACTAGTCTATGCCAAGACTTGATTATGGTATAGCAAGCTTCCAATAGTTTCCTACTGTAAGATTGAAGGCTAAAGCACATTGATTTGTCTGCGATCCACTGGATAGCACCAAGCATTGAGGAGTTTAATGCATATGAAGGCATGCTATTAAGGATGTCACCAATTCCTCTGCAAGAGTGAAATTGCCAAGTCCAAGAGTTCTCGTTGATAAGCTCATTAACTTTTTTCCTCTATGGGATCAGTGTCTTCAAGAAATTGTAGGAAGGTAGTTTGTATAAAGGACCTAGTGTGTGCCACTGATCAAACCAGAAAAATGTTTCTTATCCATTGCCAATTTTGTGTATGATTAAAGGATGTATCTACTCCCTTGTTTGCAGAATCCTATGATGTCCAAGACATCTTAGGATTGATAGAAATAGTCCAAATACTCTCCTCTTTTAAATGATATAGATGCGTCCATTTGACCCATAAATTCTCTTTATCCTTGCATAGCTTCCATAAATCTTTTGGCCATTAAAGCTTTGCTTAGAGCTTGGCAGAAGAAATTCCTAGACCCCCAAACTGCTTAGGGCTTTATACACTTTAGGAGGCTTCTTGTAGCTACTAGATCCTCCCTAAAGGAAATCCCTTAGCTTCTTTTCTATTTCCTTCATTATCCCTTTGGAAAGGGCGATGTTTGAGCACCAATAGATAAATAAATTGCTCAGGACAGAGATTACAAGTTGTAGTCTTCCCATTTTTCAAAAAACGAAAAGGTTGTAGTCTTCCCCCATAACTTAAAATCTAATGCACTATTATTATTATAGTGCCGAAATTATGAATAAATTGCCTATGAAATGTTGCTAGGCCATGAAAACTCTGTGTTTCATGTACATCCTTTGGAATAGGAGGCTTAATATTCTCTAGATCCATCTCCACTCCATGGTAGGATACAATAAAACCTAAAAATACAACACTTGATTGCATGAAAGAATACTTCTTTAAGTGGATATAAAGTTTCTCTTGCCTCAAAACTCTCAAGACTTGTTATAAATGTAATAAATGATCTCTTTAGTCTTGTATATAAACATATCATCAAAATATACCACCAAAATCTGCTAAAAAATGATTGAAACACTCGATTCATCACTCTCATAAAAATGTTTTCTGCATTTAGAAGCCCAAATAACATCACCAACCATTCATATAACCCCTTCTAGTCTTGAAAGTTTTTTACCATTCATTCCCAGGTTTGATTATGATTTGATGGTGCTCACTTCGTAAGTCTATCTTATTAAAGATAGTAGCTCCAGTCAACATGTCTAACATGTCATCAAAGAGAAGGAATAGAAACCTATATCTTACTGAGATCTTGTTTATCCCCAAAAATTAATGTTCGACAACTTCTCTTTTTTGAGTCAATAATGTTGTTGGAAGTGCATACGGATTGAGATTTTCTAGAATAAGTACTTTTTTTAGCAACTCCTCTACTTATCTATTCTACCCTTCATTCTCAATAGGATTTAAGCAAATAGGTTAGAATATTTGGTAAAGCAGATCCAAAGACCAAGTTAATAACATGTTGAATATCTCGTAAAGGAGGTAATTCACCTAGTAAATCATCTGGCGTAAGATCTACAAAATCAACCAGCAATTCACCCTCTTCTTTTGGTAAGGCAAGGTGTGTTCCAAGTGTTGTTTCTGTTACTTCACTACCATTACACTTGCAATTCCTTTCTCCTTGTTGACAACTTTAAACTCTCCCTCTATAAAGATATGAAATGGATTTTTCTAGGCATTTATAGCTACCTGGTTACTTTCTCTTTACCTTTTTACCTTGTCCACTTTCATAAGCTTCAACATTATCTTCTTTCCATGAAAAATAAGCATATAGCTGTTAACTTTTTCAAAATGCTGCACATTGCAATTATAAAGCCAAGGTCGACTATGTAAAATGTGAGATATTTTCATAGGAATAACATCACATCAAATAGAGTTTCCATATATTCCTATTTTGAAAGACACTAAGAACCTTCAAGCAACCAATATAGTGCTATTATCAACCCAAGTAAATTTGTTAGGTTGCGGATGTTTCCAAGAAAGTAAATTCAATCACATCATCATGTTCTTCGATATCACATTCATACTTCTTCCTCAATCAATGATAAATTTACACAATTTATCTATACATCTTATTTGAGTAAGGAAAAGAACAACAAAAGCCATTTTTCTTGTTCCTCCACCTTAGGGGTTGTAAACATGTTAAGATTTGTAGGACCGGCTTGTTCATCACTTTAAGATTTGTAGGACCGGCTTGTTCATCACTAGAGCCTCCTTCCAACTCTTCTCTAGCTTCATGTTCGCATATATATTCAATATATTCTTCCTCTTCTTCTTCCATCATGAGCAAACCTCTGTTAGTGCATTCATAATCAAAGTGATCCCTCCTATTGCATCAAAGACACTTCTTGTCATTGATGCCTTCCATTGTCCTAGTCTCAACTGTAGCTTTGCCTTTAGGTTTAGCAACATTGTAGTTATTTTGTGGTGCAAATTTTGATGTAATAGGTGCTACCATATGCACAATCGTAATTCTTTTCATACCCCACCAGCTTCGTCTTTGCAAATTAGACTTTTTGATCTTCTAACATGTTGTACTACTCAAAAAAGTCTTCTATTGCTATTGTCTAGTCTAAGAATAGGTGTAGATCCATCTCTCCTACAAAATTAAGGGCTTCAACACAAACTTCCTTAGAAATATCATCAAGTGTGTTAAGTGTTTTAGTTCTATCATGGCCTCTACAATCTCGCAGAAACTCTCCAAGTCCTGATGGTTGGTTTCTGTCTTTAATCTCTTAGTAATTGTTGATTCCCAAACCTCACTCATTGTTGATTAGTTTCAGGCTCTTCATTTGGATTTCACTTTCTCCACCCTCAACATCAAGTGTAGTTTGTTGTCCAATGTTGTTTTCTGGAGTAATTCTTTGAGAACCTTGTGATCAAGAGTCATTAAGGTCTAATTTTTTCATAATTTTCATAAGTACTTCATCTTGCTTTAGGTCACCAAGTATTATTCCATACACCCTTCCACTACATGTTGCTATTGTGATCCAAAACTCTAAGACCAAATTAATACAGGACAAATAGGGAAAAAAATCAACTAGTAGCTGAAACTCACATAAACTAGAAAATATGGGCTGTTTACTGTTGTAAGGCAGCCAGAATTTAGATTCTAAGTCTGAATTTCAACTTGGAATGCTGGAATTTCATATTTGGGTATATCTCAATTTGTTCAGTTTGATTGATGGAAATTTAGGCCAGAATTTTAGGGTTTCCTATAGTTGAAATTTTAGGTTTCATATGACTAGAATTTAGGATTTTAGTTACTGAAAATTCAAGTTAAAAGTGTTAGAATTCAGTGAAGTAAACAAGTAATGAAGGGTAAGAAACTAGGAATCACTCCTGGGGTATAAGAATCACTCTTAAAAGAAAACATAGCACCTTCTAATAGAAAATTCAAATTTATAGAAAAAATTCCAAGATCTTATTATTGAACGACTGAACAATTCTTACCCTTATTCTAAAAAGGAAAGGGATTCCTAAATAAAATATCTAAAACAAAAATGAACCTTGATCTAATAAAAATTATAGATTCTTAAATAAATATAAGTCCTATACAATTAGGATAATATAACTACAACTAGGATAACATATCTAACTTACTACTACTTCCTATCTAATAAGGAAACTTACATAAACGAAATTTGAGCTCCTATTGTCTTTGCTATCACCTCAACTCCGACTCTTCATTCCACCAAATTAATTAGTGGCCTAATTTGCCCTCTTTTATTTCCTTTACAAACTCTAAGCTATTTTGCATCAACACCATGTCTACTATACAAAAGAGAATGGTTCCAGACCAAATAAGTCCAAGGGTGACTATGGTTACAAATGAAGGAATCTAAGAAATCATGCCTACACCACTTTTAACTTATGCTCAACTTTTTAGGTCACATCCAGTTTTATCAATTGACACAGGTACTAAAAGAGGCAAGGAAAGTAAAATAAAATATACCAGTGTCACACGTCCAAGCGCACTTTTGTTCCCTTGACCAACACCAACCATTTCACAATCCATGGCTATCACATTTGTCAAACTGTACGACAAGAAATACATTAAGCTTCAAATAAAATGAATGAAAGAAAAACATGGTTACGAAGAACAACACTTCAACCTACCAACTTAAATCTAATAACAAGAAATCATTTGCTTATTCAAATTCATGATACATCATTTACACAAAACACTATTGAATAACAACATTAGACAAATCTATTGCCTCTTAACAGCAAAACAAAGATATGAAATCCAATTAATTGTTCGTCTCTTGATGTTTCACATTTGAATGATAGGAGAATATGAAGCATCATAATTAATCAGGCATCATGTTTTTGTTATTCTTGAATATATGGACTGAGAACTGGTTGTGGCAAGTCACTATTCCAACTATGCACTTTAAATTGTAGATGATGTATGCTTTGAAACATCAAGAAGCACCTGAAATCATCGATGGTTGGATTGAGGGGATTTGGCTGTGAATCAGCAGATTCGACTTCAGGTCTTTCTTTTCCCTTCCCTGAAATAGGAACACACAAACCAAAAAGACTGTTATATAGAGAAATTGGGTGCATCAATAAATTTTTGAAAGCAACCCATCTGTGGTATGGTATCTAATATCATTGCAGAAATCATACACAGAAAGACAATATTTCAGAAACTAAGGGTAACTTTTTTCAACATATTCAAATAATATTATGGGTTATGGATCTAGAACAAATATTTTTGTCCTTTTATATTTTCCACATTCACACAGTGCTAACTAGAAAGAACCTGGAATAGGGTAAGAGACAAAGCAACTAATTTCTGCATATGTGTAGAAAAAAAGTAAGCAAGGATTACTCCTTAAGTGGTGACTTCCTTAGTGACATGGAAAAAATCTAACAAGGAATATCAAGGCATCATGAGAAAAATAAAACAAAAAAGCAAACTGAAATATCAATTTCCACTCATGAGAACAAATGACACTAAATGCTCACTCTTACATCAAAATACATTTCAGAGAAACAAGAAAATTAGCAACTAACAAAGGAGAGAATATATAGAAACAAAAATAGAAAGCAAGAAAAACTTAATACTGATGATGCTTGAGAAGTCAGCAGGTTACCAAGGGTGGTATTACATAATATAGAATTCTGGGTTTGGCCCTTTAAGTCATCAGAGGATCTAGAAGGCCAGTTAGAGAGAGAGCTTTTAAGTTCCTGCAAATGTCCACAAAAGTTAAAAGACGAACTTCAGAAGGAGATAAGGTGGGGACATATATTATATGTGTGTGAAATAATATAACGTCTATATAGGTAGAAAGAGAGAGACTTCTCGGAGTTTAGCCCAGTTAGGGTTGAGTGGCAACTGCTGCTTGAAGCTTGTCTTCTTCAGCCGCTTTACAGAACCCTGCTGCTCCATCGAAACAAGAAGATGTGTCGTGCGTGAGCTCAAGTCTTCTCTTGTACGACGTGGTATATTTACCCAATCTCAGTGCCGCCAACGTCGTCGTTTGGGATCCCACGAGAATACAATTATGGACCAACCTAAGGATTTATAGTAAAATAGATGTTTAGTTTCTTCTATTTTGAATTACGAGATACAATTTCACAGTTGGCACGATCTGCTCCTGATTTCTTCATTAAATGTATGCTTAGAATATCAATGATTAATACTAAAAGCTTAAAATAGTGAAATGGAGCTTTTTTTTTAAAAAAAAATAATGAATTGGTATTAACAATAATAAAACTATTTTAACATTACAATGATATCTGTTAGAAGACTATTTTAAGCTTCCAACTCAACTTACAAAAGAAGAGAGGAAGTTAAAGAGAAAATCGGAAGATTCGGTTCAACTCACAAATGTCATTTCCTTTCGATTTCTGGGCTATAAGGTGTCCAGATGAATGTATATTCTCTGCTTGTATCGTTGAGGGCTAGAAGGTGATTAACTAAAGCCTGGAAGCCTCGGAAATTGCAAGACCAAGCACCATTAGAGATAATAGCTGAGGTTTTAGACTAGACTAGGATCTGCATTCTTAACTGTTGAAGATCATTTTGAAGAATAAGTGAACTAATGTTAGTCCAATTATTATACCACAATAAAGGGCTCGATCTTAAGCTTCTAAGTAGCAGTAGTTGAGTGAAATGAAAATCCAATAATGTTGAGCAGAAGGTAAAATCTGCCAGAAACTCGCGTTCTGAAGATGAATTCCATACACCCCATTTAATCCATAACGCCCTTCTATTTATAAATAATCGTCATATTTGTTTGCATAACGACACCTTTTGTGTATTAGAAACCAATATAATGCCCAAGCCTTCTTGTTTCTTTGATGGTCAGCTCCACTTAATCTTTGCTTTCTTGGCATTTTCAGTGTTACCTGACCAAAGAAAGGCTTTCAAGATCTTGTCAATCTCCTTCGTAATCCTTTTAGGCAAGATTATATGAGCAGATCGTTGTAGATGCATGCTATTTAGGACAGATATAATCAAAGTTAATTTGGCTCTATATGATAGATGGCAATTTTGCCAAGCATTAATCTTACCCTTGAGCTTTTTGAGTAGGGGAATATAATCAGAGAATTTAGGCTTTGAGGAAGTTATCGGAACTCTTAAGTATTTGAAAGAAGGTGGGTGTAGGATCATGCCTATCATGTTACTAAGCTCCTCCTTGTTACACATATCCGATGATATATACAAGTGACTTTTATCAAATTTATTCTCAAGCCAGACCATTTAGAAAAGGTTTCCAAGTTCTGAAGCAGCAAGTTAACAGAAGTGGCTTCAACAACACTAAGGAGCACCAAGTCATCAACAAATAATATGTGAGCGAGCCTGCTTTTTGCACATCTTTGATTAAAAGTGAAGCTGCCATTAGAAGCAATATGCTTGTTTAATAATTTAGACATGCCTTCCCTAGCAATTGTAAAGAGGTAGGGGATAGGGTCCCATGCCTCTTGCATTTTGAAAGGGAGTGGAGGGCATGCCATTAATACGTACACTTAGGGAAGTAGTAAAGATGTAGGTCATAATCCATTTGACAAATCGGTAAGGAATTCCCAAAGATTCTATTCAAACTTGAATGAAGCTCCAGCTGAGAGTGTCGAAGCCCTTAAAGAAGTCAATTTTGATTAAGTAGTTATTGATTCTTTTTGTTAAGGTATATTCTCTGATCAGCTTTTATAGAAGTATTATATTGTCTCTAATGTTTCTCCCCAGGATGAAAGTACTTTGTGAGACATGGATAACTTCCTTAAGCAACTTTTTTTAATACATCAGTAAGCAATTTAGTGATAACTTTATAGAGTGCGTTGCAGTAAGCAATCTAATGAAAGTCTGACATATGCAAGGGTTGTTTCTTCTTAGGCACTAAGCAAATATAAGTGTCGTTTACCTTTTGAAGCAGCTCAGATGATGAGAAAAATTCTAAGACAGCCAGCTTCTATAAATAAACTCCTAGTGATCTCCCAAGCCCGTTGGAAGAAACCAGCAGAAAACCCGTCAGGTGCATGATGAAAATCACATGTTTTATCTCTTGCTCAGTAAAAGGAGAAACCAATGAAGACTTGATGTCTTGATCTGGTGAGCTAGTTAAGATTTGCTTCATGTTACAAGAGGACTCTTTAGTGAGTTTAGGTCCCATCAGATGACTGAAATAATTTTTAGCCAAGGCCAAAATAGTTGAGTGGCCTGAATAAGTGTTGCCATCATCATTTTGTAGAAGCAAAATTTTGTTTTCGTTTCTTTTGGACAGAATAGACAAATGAAAAAATTTAGAGTAGCAAAAAGCTTGTGTTAAATCCCACAAAGTGGAGAAATTAGGGAATTGGTTTCCACCGCTCGCAAGTTGGGATCATAAGGATCAAGATAACAATTGTCCTAAGCAGTCTTAAGACGTTGTTTGAGATCAGAGAGGTGATGAGAGTTATGCCTGAGGAATAACTTAAGAGCATCTTTAACCCTTCTTAATTTTTGCATTAGCTGATATGTTTTATAATCATTGATATCAGGTAGCCAAAAACTGAAAACAAGATTCATGAAACCCTCCATCTATAAGATACCATTGAAATATTGAAAAGGAGCTCTAATCTTTGTGATTTGAGCAATTCCTTGAATGGGCATATAAGAGTGGTCCGAGAGGAGAGTTTCACCAATATGTATGTGAGATTGTGGGAATTGAGCTACCCAATTGGGGTTAATCAAAGTTCCGTGAAGTTTCTTCCTTATGAACATACCCCCCCACTTATTTATTTGACCAAGTGAGGAACCTACCAAATGAGGAGAGGTCCATCAGGTCCTCATTGTTAAACAAATAATTGAGCTCTTTAGTGTCACTTATAGAGATTTCACCCCTTCCATTTTTTTCGAGCTTAAAGTGCAATTACAGTCACCTCCTACTAACCATGGAAGTTGCGAAACAAACTGTAATCTAACTAAATCCAGCTAAAGCTTGTGCTGCTGAAACCCGAAGTTGGATGCATATAATCCTCATTTTTTATGCTTGATGTGACCAAGTCCAGCTAATACAATGTTAAAGAAGTGTTTAATAGGAGGCAACCCATTGGATTGCAATTCTTTTGATTATTTTGTTTAAACAATTTTAATTTTAGTTTCATTTTTTCAGTTTAATAAAATTTTGAGTAAATTTGATTTAGAAGAGGTGCTTTGATTTGTTAATTGATTTTGATGAGATGCAAGCATAGTTAAAGGAAAAGGGAGTTTTATTGTATTTGGCGGAGGCAAACACAAGGAGTTGCCTTCGCCGAGCTCATTTTTGTAGTGCCTTGGGCACTACAAATTTAGGGAAGAATGGGGTGAGAGTTGGCCAAACAAACAGATTTAAGTAAACTGAAAAAGAAAGGGGTGAGAATTGGGAGAGGAAAATGAACGAAGGGGTGAGAGTTCACAGTCGGGTTAGCAAACTAAAGATGAAGAAGGTTAGGTAATTTTTAAAAACGACATCATTTACTTATGTGATTAAACAACGTTGTTTCATTAATCATGATTTGTTATGTTAACTATTGATAACGTTTTGTTCGAACAAACACTAACTATTAGGAAATACAATTGCTTATTTGATTCAAAACTAAAAGGGTTGTTGAAACAATAATTAGAATCGGGACGCTTTCTATTCCTATGCGATAGTATTAAATGATATCAAATTAAGGTTTCTTCATCTCGTTACGTCCCTTGAAGAAATCAAATTTGTGAACACTCTAATTCTAAGCTTTATGATTCTTTTAGTACTCTATCTGAATTCTGTCGAATTCTTTTATTTCGAAAAAAAGGTTCATGTATATACAATAATCGCATCATAGCGGGTATAGTTTAGTGGTAAAAGTGTGATTTGTTTTAGTAACCCTAATAGTTAAGGGATCCCTCGGATCATATTCTAATCAAAACTTTATTTCTTAAAAAGGATTAGATTCATTGCTTTCCCTCTCAATGAAAAATTCGAGGAAGAATAGATATTCTCGTGATTTCTATCCAAGTGTTACTTAGAAATCAGAAAATGGGATTATTAGATTATGAAACATAATTTTTTTAATTGGATCAAGACTTATCAATTGAATGAGTATGAGTAAAGGATCTATAGATAAGATAAATACATAAAAGTTTATTTTTAATCGTAACTAAACCTTCCATTTTTTGTTTGCTTTGTATAGTCGAGATTGTAGCAAAATAAGTATTTAAGCATTAAATGATGACTTTAGTTTACTATAGTCATTGACATCTTGTTTTAACTCGGTAGAAACAAAAAACTTTTCCTAAGGATTCTCTCAAATAGAAATAAAGAACGAAGTAACTAGAAAGATTATTAAAATCCCTCTCGTGTCTAGGTGTACTAATAATAAAAGGTATTTGGACACGTGGCATGTCATATTAAGAAACTTAACAGAGAAACTAACATTGGGTTAAAATTAAAAAAATTGAAAGCTTAAGCATTTTATTATCACTTTTTAAAGCTCGGGCTATAATTGTAAATTGACCAAAGTTTTAGGATTTTTTTATAATTAAGCCAATAATTAATCAAAATATTTTATTTATCAATAATTAATTAAATTTATTTTTCAACGTTTTATAAAATCATTAGTTTATAAATAATTATGAGTAATTTTATGATAAGAATAAAATTAAAGAACTACAAAAATCTTGGTATATTTGACAAAAGTCTAAGAGTATTTAAAATTTACCACAGTTTTGTTATCCATATTTTATCCACTCCCAGTAAACAAGTAAAAGTTAAAAATAATGACTAGTTCTCATTTTCACCACTTAATTGCTAGTTACTAGACAAGACCTTATTATTATAATTTTTAATTTTAGTTTAAAATTTTCATTTTAGTTCCAGTATTAAGTTGATATTATAGAACTAACATTAATTGTATTGTTTTCTAACCGCTATAGTTTAGCCGTTTGGTTTCACTTCTGTTTTTCTGTTGTAGTTTTTAATTTTTAGTTTTTGTTTTCTATTTTTTTGTTTATGTTTTTTCTTTAAAAGACAAAAACCTATTTAGTTGAGATTTATAATATAAAAACTAAAAAGCAAAAACATGTTTGGTTGAGATTAGTAATAAAAAACAAAAACAAAAAACATGTTTGGTTTTATCATCCTGATTCTATTTTTGTAATTATACTCTTATATTAATAATTTTATATAATACATTATATTTTTAAATTAATTAATTATCATCATAATTAAATTTAAAATATATGCAAATTAAATGTAATTAAAAATTACACATTAATTGTATAAAATAAAATTCTATAAACTAGAAAATTATATTAAGTCATTCTAATCAATAAAATATATCTATCATATTATAATTCTTGAAAACATAATAGTACCATCATTTACAAAAAGAAACATATATCAATTAGAAATAATATGATCACTCCATATTTGCCTAGCAATGTTATCTCACTTCCAAGACATATCTCAAAGTTGTGCTAGAGTGATATTTGCATCTTCATTTTCACTTTCCCTAATTTGTTCTTCATTTTTAGCACAACTGTCAAATAACTTATCACTTTGTCCATACATTCTAATATAATTGTGTATAAAATAACAAACAATAACGATGTATTTTTATTTCTTCATATCATAACTCGACATGTTTTTAAGTATAGGGAATCTTGCTTTTAGAACGCCAAAACATCTTTCAATAACATTCCTTAATGAAGAATTCCTATAGCTAAACAATTCCTGTGGACCTTGAGGTCTTTCTCTGCGTCTATAATCTCGCAAATGATATCTTTCACCTCGGTATAGTGAAAAAAATTCAGGCATATTAGTGTAGCTCTAGTAAACCAAATAGTGTTTACCTAACATAGAAAGAACATAATATTAACAAAAAGATATTAAAAATGCATCATAATTACTATGTTTATTTAAAACAATATAATACGTGGTGGAGACATAGGAAATTGATTCGTTAAATTTATCACTGTTTCCAAAAGAACTCGAGAGTCATTTGCAATACCTTCTTATCCAACCATTTCATATGTAAAACACATGTCAAATAAGCAACAACAAATAATGTTTTGGGTCGGCTTAATTCTTTTGCCCCTGTATGGTATTTGTTCAATGGTCGGAATATGTGCATCAATAGGTGTACCATTTATTGCTCTTATACAATCCTAAAAATAAAAATATATTAACATAATTATTAATCATAAGGACATAATTAAAATAGTAATTAAATATATGAATGCACCTGAAAATATGGAAAGAAATTTAAATTATGTTGAATCTCAAGAGGTGTATTAGTAAAAGATGGTAAAGTAATGACTATAAAACTTTACGAAAGTACTTCGAAATTGTCCAGGCCACATGCCACATGTTGAAAGCGTTCTGCATTAACTCTAGTTATCTCATTATGCCCTAAAGTCATCAAGAAAATTGCTACTTGTTCCTCCACAGTTAAATGACTTGTTGCCTTTAAGCCTCCTAAACTCTTCAACTGATCATATAAACTCAAGAAGATTATCTTTCTCATTTTGAAGTTTTCATAAATCCTTGTAAGATTCCCATTCAAAAGTTCTAATATCCAATCATGACCTGGTAGAGCAGAAGTTCTACATGGTTACATTTGTAAATGAAAATATTTGTTCTCTCCCTCAACTATAGAAATAATGATTGCCTCCTTCCGCTCATCATCATAATCTGATTCAAAATCTGATAAGAAATTCATCTATCTACAATGCCAACATTAAATAATTAATAAAATATTTTATCAAGTAAATTAAGCAAATATAGACAAAATATTCATACAAAATATATACATAAGTCAAATATTGATACAAAGCATAAACTTAAAATGTGTAAACTTCAGAATAGTGCTTAATATAAAAGTGTCAAATTAATAAGAATTTGATATGCAATAACATGAAAATATAACTAAAGTGACATAATCCATTCCAACTTCCTTATATCTATCATCCTCATAAAAATGTTCCTATAAAGTAAAGAATCATTTAAAGCCTTCACAACTTTTCCATATTGCATATCATCAACACCTAATTTATCTAAGGAATTCAGACATTCCAACATTATGTTAGACTTTTGAGATTTATTCTCTGCAGTGGATGATGTTTCACTCAGTTTTTTCTCAAGTAAATCATTCTTCCTTTTTGATTGTTCACCAAGTATAAGCAAGACATCTTCTACAATGTTAGAATGTGTCTTCTTTGCCTTCTTATTCTTAAGAGCTTTCTTTTTCTTAGATGGAGAACTTATATCTTGATCTTCTTTTTCATTATATGAGTAAACTTCATCAACATCATTTCCATATTCCTCTTCTGTACTATTCGATGGAGATTTAGTTGATGGATGTGCATGCACATCAGTTGCAGTCGTATCTCCAAAAAATGACACAAGTCTAAAAATTCCTTACATCCTTTTTTCTTGAATATGTGAACCATTTTATGCACCTATAATGATGAAAAAGGAATATGAGAATGAATATTATACAATATGATATATTAATAAAACAAAGACATATTTTACCTTAAATAAATTTTCCCAACATTTATTTGTGGCATTAACTTCACTAGTGAAAGAGTTGTAACCAGAATCGATTCCTGTTTCTTTGAGTAAGTTATTGAAATTCTTCAATCTAGCCCTTAATTCATTATACTTATTCTTCGATTGAATATCAGCATACTCCTTATTGAATTTCGTTTGAAGCCCTGTCTTAATAATTCTTCCACCCAGATTTAGAAAAGGCAGTAGTTGTTCAATTTCCATTCTTCAGTTCTTCAACCATCAAGGAGATTAAATACAACTCTATAGTATCATTCCACACCCCATCTTTTTCATTTACTTCCACCCAATCATTGGAATCGTTCATATTGTTCAAACCTTCCATCACTAAATGTAATCACATATAAATGACATCAATCACAACAATTTCTACAAAGTATTAAATGCTAAACATGGTTCAAAATAAACATGCAACAGTGATATTAAATGTTAAATGGCATACAAGTGCATGGAAATGATAGAATAGAAATAAAGGTGTAAATTTAAGCAAGGTCATAAGATATGCATGATGCATGTCACTCTTTTGTGTTTATATAAAACAAAGCTTATGCAATTCAGAGGGACAATTGAAATTTAAAGAAAGACAAGCAGAGGTATTAAAATTAGGAGCACATACATATATACATATATAGATAGATTAGATATCGCTTTTTTACTTTCTGTGTGTCAAGTATATTAAATAGTCCTTTTCTATTCATTCAGCTGCAACTGCCTTCTTTTTCTCATTGCTCCTACATGCGAGCTATGTCTTCCTCTTTCCTTCATAATTATATCCATTCCTTTGTTTCCCCAATCTCTAATATAGGAATAATTTATTTGGTTATTCCTTCTATTCATAAGATTTAACTACCAAAGAAGATGTAAGTTCCTTCTCTCTCTTGTTCAGTCTCAACTTGTCGTGATTTTATGATGTTTTTTTTTCCGCAACTTATAATTTGGACCATAGTCACATGAAAGTACAAACACCACCCATGGATAATACAAATAATTATCCAAAGAAACATCAGGTAGACCAGCAAAACTAAAGAAGAAGTTGACATAAGATAGAAACAGTGAAAGTCTCCTCAAAATGATGTCGTTATAAGCTGCCAAAAGGTGGCCAACACAACAAGATGTCCAAGAACTTAATTTTCATATTTTTATATATCTTAAGCAGTTAGAGAAGTTATTATATAGACCTAAACCATAGCAACTAACCCATAAGCTGCTTAAAATGCAGATTCTCTAGGTCTTCCTAATAACTTCTGTAATATCCCAGATCATTTGCTCACAAATATTGTCCGCTTTGGGCTTTGGCCTAGCCAAGCCCTCACAGTTTTGCTTTTTCCGAAGCCTTCCTAGGAGGTCACCCATCCTAGAACTACTCTCGACCAAGCACACTTAACCTCAGAGTTCCGATGGGATCCGACGCATTAGGCCATAGAAAACGCGTCTGTAAGGGAGTGGTATCCGTACCCTTATAAGGCGTACTTCGTTCCCCTTTCCAATCGATGTGGGATCTCACACTCTCCACCCCCTTAAGGCCCTGCCCTCTTTGGGGCCCAGCCTAATTAGCACAACGATTTCGAGTACTGATTCTGATACCACTTGTAACAGCCCAGATCACCCGTTCATAGATATTGTCCGCTTTGGGCCTTGGTCCAGCCAAGCCCTTACGGTTTTGCTTTTCCTGAGGCCTTCCCACAAGGTCACCCATCTTAGAACTACTCTCACCCAAGCACATTTAACTTCGGAGTTCGGATAAGATCCGGTGTATTAGGCCATGGAAAACGCGTCCGTAAGGGAGAGGTATCCGTACCCTTATAAGGCGTACTTCATTCCCCTCTCAAACCGATGTAAGATCTCATAACTTCTCTATAAATAGAGGCAATGCAACATTCTCAAAGGCATTAAAAATGTTTAGTGATGCTCAAGATCTGGCCCTCCTGGTGAAACTCTTGACGTGAATCCGTCTGTCACTATTCTCTACTTATCGTAACTTAACTTTGACAAATCATACCCTAATTCATGCAAAAGAGAGTTGCTGTCATCCTTTCTATATATAAGTCTAAGCCCGTGATATCTTAATACTTCTAATTCATTCACGTTCATCCATAAAATTAATAGAATCATCATCGAAACTCGAAGGGAAGTTGAGCTAGCCATATTTTACTGAGAACAATGACTTTCTTAAGGCACTCTTAGTTCTTAGTAGTAACTTAGAAACTAGAAGACGGTTCAATTTATACCGCAAAGAATTGACATATATATATATATATATGTATATACATAACATATACATGGAAAATCAAAAAGTTAAAGATGATAATGGAGATGGCGTCTATTACATGACAAATCTAGCATATGTGTCATCGTCTTTTCTATTTAATAAAGGCTTCTAGCTTTTCTCTCATGAGGGCAATTTACCCATTATCTCAAATGGCACGAAAGATGATGAGGAGTTGCCAAAGCAGGTTGGTCTCTTTGGTTTGTTTAAGTACTCAACCAAATGGGATATGGTTCTTGTGGTTTTACGTTGTTTAGGAGCTCTCATAAATGGAGGATGTCTTCTATAGTATTCTTATCTTTTCGGAAAGTTCGTGAACAAGATTGCCCATAAAATAACTATCAAAGTTCAGATGTTGAAGGAAGTGGAGAAGGTAGACAAAATGCTTACAAGTGAAAATGATCATTTTATTAAACTGTTTATCAAATTTATATGAGAATGTAGCGATGTTTCTTTTTTGCAATTTAGATTTGTCTGATGATGTTCGGCCTATCAGCAATAGTTGTGGTTTGGTGCATATTTAGGTAAGATGGAGAATACAACAATGATCAAACCAATGATTATACCTCTATAATAATTATACATATCTAGTGTAGATCTTAACAATAGTTTTGTATGTTACCAAGATCAAAATGTATCATTTCACAAAAAGGAAAAGTTTTGGATGGAACAGAGATCACCTGTTGGAGGTTGGTGGGGGAACAATAAGCTTATCGAATACGAACCAAGTATTTAAGAGCAATCTTATGCCAAGAGTAGCTTTTTTTATACTGATGTTAGCACAGGTGATATCATGCCTAGAATTTCATGTGATTTTGCACAAATACAAGAAGTCATGGGAGAGAAGGTCCATCCTACATCTTGTAACCTGAAAGCTATACTCTTTACCGTAACACATATTATAGAATTTGCACAGATGCATAATAGCTATTGCACTTCCTCAACCTCTCATTTTTTATTTTCTTAAGCAATGAATGCTGGTATGTAGTGATGCCCTGCTCTGTGCTTATTTAGCCTTTGGGTTCTTTCCCAGTTGCAAGATTATACTAACTGGTGGCAATTGATAAGGCAAAGCGATTAGGGTTAGGAATTTTTCTCTGTCTATCTTTGGTTATAAAATAAATGTTTAAAGAGAAATGATAAGCTCTCAACCCAATCCCTTACTTGACCCTCAATACTCACTATCCAGTTGTAACCGAAGTAGATCAAGAGAAGAGATGCTCTAACACGGGATATTCTCTATAACAAGCCAGGTTAGAGAAAGCAAATTGATGGATCGCAATATGCAGCGGAAATTAAAAAATTGCAATCACATATAGATCTATTGCATTTAATTATCATACTTAAATCTTAACAGTCAGAAATAAATACCTGGA
>JANIPN010000005.1:45765776-45776188 GCA_027478595.1 Erythroxylum anguifugum
CCATGACCAAAGAGGACAATACTGATTTGTGTTGGATGCCGCGATATAACCCGCAAACACACGCCGGGGTATAACCCTCAAACACCTACGGGTGGGGTGTTGGGTCCAACAAATATTGTTGTCATACTATTCTCTTTATATCGTCATATCACATTAATATAAAAAATCTATCTCCTTACACTTGGACATAGGTCATCTATTGATCAAAACACATAAATTATGTGTTTTTGGTTTGCTTATCTATTTCTTATATTATTTTTCTTGTGCAAAAATTGGTATAAGAGTTAAGATTTTACTGTCAAGATATCTTTTCACAAGTTCGATATTAAGAATTTGAATGAAATCGAATGGTTTCACTCTATAGAAGGTAAAGATGAGATCGTTTCTTATTTACTAAGGGTACACAACATCATTGGAAGGGGAAGAAAAACTAACAAAGAATTAGACAGCATCGGAGAAGAAAGAGATTTTGTCAAAGGCACACAATACTATAACTTTGAGTTTGGGAGATAAAGTCCTCAGAGAGATGGTTTATAAAACAACTATTGTATTTTTATAAAAGCGTCTCAAAAGTAAGTATTATTCTTAATAACTCGTTTATATCAAAAGCAACATTTGTATACCTTGAGAATGATATAAAGTACACACATAAAGGATCACATAGATAATTTTAATCCAATCATCTTTGATTTATAGATGATGAAAATCAAACCATAATTCTTGTGATCTTTACCCAATTCATATAAATTTTGTATTGATACTATGATGTATGGTAGAGATACTATTTCTATAAATGATGTGAAGGATATTATACAGTCTAAAGAACTGAAGAAAAAAGTCTCTAACACATATGAATATGAATTAGATTTTTTGAAATGTAATATGAATTAGATTTGTGTTTGGTTATTAGTAATGATAATGATAAGGAAAGATATTGGAAATACGAGTAAGTCACAATCTAAATTAAAGGCTAGATTTGTTCGATGCTTTAATTAGAAAAAGGTCACTTTAAAAGGGATTGCCTAAGTGGAAGAAGGGAAAAAAATAAAATGAAATAGATAAAAAAGCAAGTATTTTTGTAGTCTATGAACGTTTTGATGAAGAGGATAGAAGAGACAATTATTTTTTGGTTGAGTAATTCTTATTTTATAATTGGTGGATGATAGACATTGGCACATCTTATCATATGACTTTCAATAAGGACTAGTTCTATTCTTTTAAATAATATAATGGTACTGTTTAATTGGGTGATGATAGAGGACATATAGTTAAAGGTAATAGTTCAATGGAAATCAAAATGCATGATACAAGTGTTAGAATAGTATGCTCTTGAGCTTCGAAAAAGATAGAACAACATCAGAAAGAAAGCAATGGTATAACCAAAGATAGAGTGAGATGAGCCATCAAGCAACTAAAGAGATATGGTTAAGAAGACTCGGTCGTATATACTCTTATCATTAATGATGAAAATGCAACTATCTTTTAGAGAATTGTAAAAATTTAGAAGAAAGATAGAAGAACGTGCACTATGGTGAAGGATGTGAGGTTTCAAAAAATTGGAAAATTGATTGCATATGATCAAATTTTAAATTAAAATAAAGGTCCACACTCCTTAAGATATAACTAAAATGTTGACAAAGATGTTACATGTAGAAAAGTTCAAGCATAGCTTAGACTTGGTGAATACCTATATAGCTTGAAGTCTTTTATGGCTTTATGATAAGGATTAATTCTTGGTTAGATGTTGGAGAATTTAAGTCAAAGTGGATAATTGTGATAAATGCCTTAAATTTTGGTGAATAATGCAATTATAGAAGCTAACCGACGTTGAACAAGGATATGATACTAGCATCAGTCTTTTACTAGTTAGAGAGATTTTTAATATTTTTAAGACATAAGCAAATCAATGTCGATTTCAAGTGTGGATCAAGTGTAGGATACATCAAATAAAATTTTAGGATGAATGAGAAAAGAATTTTACTGACCACTAACCTTAAACATCTGTAGAAATATAATTACATTGTCCTTAGACTTTTTATATATAACTTTAATATATAAATTAGACATGGCAGTTTGGCTCGAGCTCGATTATATTTGACCAAGCTTCGCGCTGACTAGGGTTTTTTTTTAAAAAAGTTTTAGGCTTTAGTTATTATAAGAAAACGACATTGGCTTGAGTAAAGCGATGTTGTTTTTCATTTTTAATTTAAAAATAAAAATTAGACTAGTTAAGCTTCGGGCCACCTAAACCGATCAGACTTAGGCTTAGGCCAGATGCCTTAGGCTTAATTTGGCTTCCGACTGGGGTCAAGCTCGAACAAAAATTTTTCTAGTTGTTTTATCTAGGCAGACTCGGCCTGACTCGACTTATTTCCATGCCTACTATAAATACCTTGATAAGGGTTATATAAGACAAAAGAAGGTTATTGCTATACTATTGTCTTTATATTGTCTTCTCCTAGTAATATAAGAAATCAATCTTCTTACTAATGGATGTAGGTCATATGTTTGCTGAACTACAAAAACATTAACTCTTATGAAAAAAGGTAAAAATAATTAACATGTCTTTAAACTGTCTTTATAAAACATGATTAACTCATGAAATTTTTTTATTAATAATTTTAAAAATTATTATTAAGCCTTATTTATTGTTTTTAGTATTTAATAAATTTATATAATTAGTAATATACATAGTTATGAGTATCCTTTTATGCATGAATAATGGATATGAATTTGTCTTAGAAGTAATTTTTTAATGATTTTGAATTTCATTGTCCTTTTTATAGTAAATGTATTTTGCTAAATATCATATTAATAATATAAGCTAACCTTAAGAATTAGGTCAAGTGATAATGAACCAACCTGCAGTTTTATTTTATGAATCATATATGAAAATTAAAGTTCTAAGACTAAAATTATTTGGATTAGTTGATAAATATTATCCTGCTATAGATTAAAAATTGAAGAGAATATTTTATTTTAATGCAACAAAGAAAATATTTTATTTTAATGCAACAATGAACATAAATTCTCTTTGCTTCTAATTTCTCTTGAAGAGAATATTTTATTTTAATCCAACAATTAACATAAATTCTCTTTGCTTCTAATTTCTCTATCTTTGTATGTAAATTATCAACTCATTCAAATTATATATTTCCCAAGCTCATTCGAATTACTTTTTTTTCCATCAAGGTCGCCTTATCCATACACATTGGTTTGCTAATAAAAATATTTTTATTAGCAAATTTTAGATAGTATTATTAGCAAACCAGTGTATATGGATAAGGCGACCTTGATGGAAAAAAAGTTGGTTACGCTAGGATATGTCAACATAAATGTTGCTAAATAACTCTTAGAGGAGATACCTTTATTACAACTTGGAGATGAGGATAAGCTCATAGAGGACACTATTCATATTTCCTATTAATGGAGGCATACTCCAACTATGCTTATGAAGCAATGACGACCAACATGTAAATTATTCAAAAGGGGCAATTACGTGGATCTGGTAGGAGGTCTAGTCGACATAAAAGAAGACAACACAAAACCTCCGGATGAGTGTATTTAGACTAGATCAATTCCTAACTTGGTCTAGGAACCTCTTAAGCAAACTACAACTTAGGATAAATCTCTATTGGAAAATATGGAACCATTCTTAAATGCTAATGGGGAAGCTCAAATAGCCTAGAAGCTTCAATGTAGATTATGGATTGCCATCAAAATACACCCGAGGAATCTTAAACATAGGTACCATTATCAATCCTTTTGATTATAAAACTATAAGCTATGCAAGCTCAGGTGAGGATTTCAAAATAGTGGAAAAAAGGAGGTCTGGTTGCAAAGCAAAAAAGAAGTAAACTAACCTCTAGTATTATGTCAATCTTAGCTTGGAACAGTATAGGTATTTATAACCCAAAAGGAATAACTTTTAATAGCTTTTTTCATTAATACTATTAATCATATGATTTTTGGGATACCAGAAACCAAGCAGAGTAGGGAGGCATGTTCTAAAGTATGGTTTCTAAATAATTACCACTTAAGTAGAATTGTGGTGACTTTTTGTCCTAACCTAATAAAGTTATTAAGTATGTAAAGTGACATGTAAGGAATCCATTTACAAGTGGAAGGTGATAGTTTGGGAGTCATGTGGATAAGCTTTATTTATACCTCCAACTATTCATTCTAATGAGAGGGTTTATGGAAGGAGCTTAAGGACTTTACTCTACAAGTAAAGGCCTCTTAGATCATCCTGGGGGTTTAAATATAAAGGAAGCATATGCAAGCATCAACCTAATAATGATCTCCAATTTTTTCTCTCAACAATTGAAGTAATTGACCTAAATTTTAGAGGTTATCATCTTACTTAAAGTAATAAATAGGAAGGAGATTGGCTTATTCATAAGAAGCTTGATAGAGCCTTAATTAACCAAGGTTGATTAATAAATTTCCCAAATAGCGTTGTTCACTTCTATGAATGTCTAAGCTCTAAACATAGTCTAATTATAAACATGGCTAAAGTAAATTTAGAATCACTCTGTTTGAGTTTTTTAATTATCTGGCGTCCAAAGCAGGGTTTGATGAAGCTATTTCAAGAAGACTAAGATAACCTACTCAGGGATATAAATCCTTCCAAATCTACCAAAAGATAAACAATCTAACATGAGATTAAGAATTGCATGAACAAACCATGCTAGACTCCATAAAGAATAAGCAAAGGGCTAATGAGACATTTCTTATAAGACAAAAGGAATTGTATATAAACAATATAGGTTTATCTCCCAGTTTAATAGATATAATTTTGCCTCCCAAATTGAGACATCTAGACTCTCCCAGCCCCACCTTAGACGCTCAAAGACTAAAGGATAATGTGAAACTATCCTTAGAAAAAGAGACAGCAAAAGTATAACTAGAATCCCTTCAAATTCACAATTTTTATTGAGACATTTCTTATAAGACAAAAGGAATTGTACATGAACAACATAGGTTTATCTCCCGGTTTAATAGATATAATTTTACCTCCCAAATTGAGACATTTAGACTCTCCCAGCCCCACTTTAGATGATCCAAGACTAAAGGATAATGTGAAACTATCCTTAGAAAAAGAGACAGTAAAAGTGTAACTAGAATACCTTCAAATTCACAATTTTTATTGTAAAGTAGAAATCAAAGGTAACTTAGATGAAGGAGGGAGATTCCAACAAAAAATTCTTCTACATGAGCTTACTAGCTAAGAGAAATAGGAACAATATCTCCATACTAAATGATGATATTGGAGCTATGATTACTGATAAAAAACCTAGTTAAAGATTGCCAACATAATAGGAACCAGAAGTAGCCCAATGCAAGTTTTGATTGGCTTAAGCAAAACTAACAAAGCAATGTTCAGTAACAATCCTCACAAAGCTCATGACATTGAATGATTCAATGGATTTTTCTTCCACAAAGCCTGGCACCTAGTAAGTAAGGTTATGGATGAAGTTGTCCTTAAATTCAGCAGCTCTAAAATGTTAAAAGCTTATGATAAATCTTTGTTGTGCCTTATCCCTAAAAATTATTGTCCCTCTTCACTAAGAGATTATAGTCCCATCTCCTGTTATGCTAAACTCTACAAAATTGTCTCTAAAGTTATTACTGAGAGAATTAAGAAAGTTTTACCTGATGTGATAAACTCTCTACATGCAGCCTTCATCAAAGGAAGATATATAGGTGATGACATCTTAATTGCACAATACCTATTAAAAAATTGTCATAAAAAAAGGCTTAAGAAGGAATTATGCCATTAAATTAGACTACAAGGCTTTTGATACTCTAAAATAGGATTATTGGTTTAGTTTCCCAAGTATATAGGGTTTCCTATACTATTTATCTCTTAGATCCAAACTTGTGTTGTTGTTACTTCCTTTTGCGTCATGGTAAACGGAGAAATGACTCACATCTTTCAAGGTATAAGAGGGATGAGGTAAGGGGACCATTTGTCCCCTTATCTTTTCACTTTAGCAATTGAAGTCCTAACTAAGATAATGGAAAAGAAAATTAGTTAGGATAGTGGAAAAGAGAATCGATTGGGATAGTAACTTTAAATATCACACTAATGTTCTCAATAGAAAAATCTCCTTGTTTTTATTAACAATGATGTGCTTCTCTTCTAATATGGAAATATCCTTTATGTGAAACTTATGATGGACTCCTTAGAGACTTTCAGTGGCTGCTTGGGCTTATGTATCAACAAGGAGAAAAGTTCACTAATTTTTCCTAATGATTGTGAGCATTTGAGCAAATGAGCTAAAAAGGATCACTGGGGTTCCTTTCACATCCCTCTTAATAAAATATATGGAAGCCCCTATTTCTTCTAGAAGTCTATCTTATAATGATTTTCAGGTGCTATATGATGCTATCAGGTCAAGCACAAGTAATTGGAAATGCAAGACTCTATCTTACTTAGGGAGAATGCAACTAATTTCATCAATGTTAACCAACCAAAATAATTACTAGGATTTTAACTTCTTACTTCCAAAGAAATAATTGAAAAACATTGAAAAGCTAATGAGGAGTTTCCTTTGGATTAGGGGTTTGAACATCAAAGCATTTGTTAAGATAAGTTGGTCTAATGTTCAACTTACTAAGAAGGAAGGAGGCTTGGGATAATTATCTCTATAAGACATGGATTTAGCTCTTCTTGTTAAATGCAAATGGAGGATTGATAATGAGAAAAGCTCTTTATGGATAAAATGGGTGCATGGATGTCACTTTAAAGGTAAAAGCATCTACAGGGAAAAACCAAGAACAAGCTTTCAAAGAGTAAGTTACAGATTTTCAAGCTAAGTAATTCTTTTTAGCCCTACATTAAGATGGACATTGGCGATGGCTCCATATCATCTCTTTAGTTTGACAACTGGAGCCTTACTGCCCCTTATATCTATTACCAAATTACAATGCTATAAAGCTTTTCTTCCAATTGAAGCCATAGTTAATTCTCTGATTTTTATCTAGACAATAGATAGTACTGACAGATTCTCAAAAACTTTAAAAGGTTGGACCCCGAACTACTCACCTCATCTATCATTGCAGGATAGAGCTACCTAGAGCTTAAATTCCTACAAGTATTTTCTCAATAAAATCCTAGAGGTTAAGCCTTAGGTCTATATGGAATTTAGATGTTAAACTAATTCTTTAAAATAAATAAAATCTTAATTGTTGAATATAACGATCATAATTTTTATAATAAATTAATTTTAATTAATATTTATTCCATATAAAATTATTAATAAAATTGAATTATTATAGAATAAAAATAATATTTATAATACTATTCAATAAAATAGGATAAATTAAAAATTAAAATGGAAACTCAACTAAGAACATTTTTATTGGTTTGAAAAGATAAAAATAAAAATAAAAGTGAAACTAAACAAATATAATGTTTAAACTAGCAAAATTGTGTTGGGCTTGTTATAACTTTAGGATAGTAGGGTGGAACATTGAGACTTAAGTTTGTCAAAAGCACTGACACCACTGGCCCCCCTAAGATATATATATATATATATATATATATCTATATAATATTAAATCTTTGATAACTAAACAAGATCCTCTTTTGAAGTGTGCCGCGCCACTACCGTCAATGTGATTTGTGAAAAATTTTACGAAAAGGGGTATTTCAGAAATTTCTTTCACATGGAGGTGATTAGACATTAATCCCACAAGGTTTTGAACAAATTTCAAGGACAAACCAGTACCAATAGCGACATGAAGAGCAGTCATGGGCTTTTCAGTGACATTGGCAGTTATTGAATTGAGATCTTCTTTAAAAAAGTTAGAAGTGGTGGTCCAATCACCTTCAATGATAGCTTTATACAGTGGCAAGTAACGATCGACACGAGAAGGTAAGGCAAGGCTGGCATGTCTGACCGTTTTTCTTGACTTTTTGTTCTTCCGTCACGTCTGCTTTTTATATCGACAAGGTTTATAATATTTATTCCACGACAGGATTTAGGAATGTTTTAGCGAATGCATGTATGACCGTTTAATCAATAATTTAACTAAGTTGTTGCAAATATTGACAATGATTTTGTTATGAAAAGATTTCAATCTATGAAAAATAGGCGAAGATCATTGTAATTTTAACTATTTTGTATTCTTAATATAAATTTATTTTTATTTAGTTTTGATATGCAAATTTTTGTGAAATCTATATTTTATTTAGGCCTTCCTATCTTAAATTCTTGGCTCCGTCACTGGTCAAAAGTATAAGTTTGCTTGAAATCAATAAAATATTAAAAGAGAAAATGTAAATACGTTTTTTATTTGCTTTTACTTATTTGTAATCCTAAGACCCACCCATTTAATATATTTTTACATCCATGTGAAGTAGGATTATTTTTGGTTTATATTGAAGAGATTTAACAAAGAATAAATGTTTTCTTAATTAAATAGTTCATATAACAAACTTTTATCAAAGAAATAATTTTTTTTGGCACAAAGTGAAAAGCATTTGATAATAGTACTTCCTAAAATGCATTTGTTTGTAGAATTGTTTATATTATAACTTAGTTTTCATGAAAAATTGAAATTTAATTTAATTTAAGAAATAAAGCACTTTAAATCGCAACTTTTTACAGATGTCTCTTTTATTTTTACTATTAAAGCCCACCAGTTACTATAAGAGAACCCACTCTCGTCCCGCAAAAAGTAGAATTTGAAGTCTTGGAGAATGTAATTTGGCTTTCCATAAAATCTTGTGCCTGTAAAGAAGTGAAGTCTCTAATTCCAAGTCCCGAATACCGACTCATTACTCTATGCGGTATTTCTTATATGCACTAATTTCGAAGAGATGCATAAAATAAGAGAGAGAGTAAAAGATCATCTTGATTGTACTAAGAGCTACTAGAATCTTAGAGATTTTGAGGAACGTTGGATTGATAATTCCATCTCATTTAATGTATAATAATCATAATAAACCCACATGGATCCTTGCCAACTTGTCACCTACCATCTGTTTTACCAATTGGTAAATTCCATGTTTCCACCATATAATTTTGCTGTGAAATCACAAAATTCATTACTTCCATTCCCTTTCTTCTTTCTCCTTTTTCACTTTCCTATTAAGCATAAACCTGTATTTAATTACTTTAAAAGGTATTTTGTCACTTAAGTAAGGTACTTGATATTAAATATGATAATAGTCCTAAGGTGTCTAACCTATCGAAAATGGCATACTTACATTGAATATGGAACTAACTTTTGTAGTGATGATATGGATTCAACCATCATTTTCCAATGTAGTGAATATGATAAGAATATTTGTGAGCCCGTCACTGGAAATATTGATAAGATGTAGGCAATGACAATTAACTCTAATAAACCTAATTGAAATTTCTCTTAATATTTATGGCAAGAACCATATAGATGATCCTAGTATTGACTTTACCAAGTAGGCTTTGGAGGTAAACCTTGACCCTTCCGAGTATTTCCACAAAGAAGATAGTAAATTCATTACTAAAATGAAACTTAGAAGAAAGCCAAACAAGAAGAACCAATTGGGGATCATCTCATTTATTCCTTCTTGATGTAAATTCTAGTTTGGAATATAAGAGGATTCAATAATCCTCATAAAAAATAAACAATTATATATATTGTAAATGAAAGGGAGCCTTTCCTATTGATTTTTTTTAGAAACTAAAGTAAAGGTAATGAGCTTAAAGGATAACTTGAGTTTTTCAGGACCCAATTGAAGCTACTTCTCCAACCATTTACTTTATTATAATAAGAGGATTGTTATTACCTATAATCCAATTATTATTCATGTTTCTAACTTGTTCATGTTTGATTAAGTTATCCATATATCTTATTATACTTCTTAGCTCCCTACCGTTATAACTATCTGCTTTATTTATGTAACCAAGGTAGCATTATAGAGAGTACACCTACGAAATTACCTAAAGAAGCTATATTGGTTGGTGTTAAGAGATATGAATTGCATTTTAAATTCTCGAAAGGCAGAAGGAACGAAGCTCATCTAGAGGTTAAAGAATGAGCTTAGCCATGTTATTAATCAAACTGGGCTTGCTGATTTGAATCATATATTGGCAATTATTCACTTGGAATAACAAGTAACAAAGGTACTGATTCATTAGAAAGAAGCTTAATAAAGCCTTATTAAACTATGTTTGGTTATAAACCTCTCCTTTTAGCAATACCCATTTTGGTATTCTCTCTATTTAGATTTCTCATCCATAGTGGTGCTTTAACTTAGTAATAGGGCCTTTATTAAAACCCTCTTCAATTTTAGCAATTATTTGACTAAAGTATATAGGTTTTGTAACGCCGGACTTTCGGAGCCCTTTTGTGTTGTACTGTATTTAGAGATACTACTGTATATTGATATATACATATGGTTGTATATGAGTTCAAAG
>JANIPN010000005.1:45788752-45799661 GCA_027478595.1 Erythroxylum anguifugum
AATTTAATTGCAGCACTTAAGTTTGCCCCTCTTCTTAAAATAAGTTTTAATTAACTCCTAAAGAATCAATATGTTGTCCCCAATTACTCTACCAAGAATATATACACCTTGTGTAAGACCAACATGGTTTTGGAGAATCCTTCTCAGTTTATGAGCAAGGATCTTTGAAAGTATCTTGTAGATAAAGTTGTAACAAGTAATGGGACGAAAGATTGTGAATTGATTTAGCTTACCATTTTTAGGAATAAGAGAGATGTAGGTCATGTTGATTTATATAGGTAAGGATCCATTATTGAAGAACTTTAAAACAACATCAGAAACAAGGTTACCTGTGAGAGGCCAAGTTTTGTTAAAGAAGTTGATATTGCATCCTTCTGGGCTAGGATCTTTGAGGGGATGAAGAGATCTTAAACTATCTTTGACTTTGCAAAGGGTGATTGGTCTAATCAACATATCAGCTTCTTGAGGTGAAATAGAATCCTGTAAAATTTCTCTAAGAAAGAGTTCAGAGTCACCTTTATCTATTGTATTTTGCTATTTGGAAGGAACGGAATAACTAGCACTATGAAGAAAAGTCTTCAGCTAGGTCAGTATTTATAGCTAAGACCACATGTTGGATCAGGGAGATTATGATGGATAATCAATCTTATAGAGATGCTTCATCTTACGCAAGACTCAGTTGGACCTTTCCTTTTACCTGATCTAAGTTTAATGCTTCTATATGGTAGCATTGATAACAAACATTTGGAATGAATCAAATAATATGCTCTGTAGCTCACCTATATAATTGTCTGCATGCTTGAAAGAGTGGTGCCCCTTTAAGGATATAAATATCCTTGGTTAGTTTATATTTTCCATTTTATAAAGCCATAGGCTTCTTTTTCTTAGCCTCAAATCTAACTATATATACACTAAGTTGGTAGTTTTACGTTAACGTTAACATTAGGCTATTGTACAATGAGTTAGTTAGATAAAATCAATTTCTTTATGATAATTAAGGATAGGTAGTCATTTAAATAGTTACAAGTTCATCTACCTAATTGATACAAACTAAATTCCATGTTATTAGTGAAAATTTTTACAAGATTTAATTTTTTACATAATATTTTTTTGTTTCCTTATTTCATAGTTTGAGTTGGTTAGTTTGTCCTCTCTTAGGTACAGATATACAAAATAAGCAAAGATATTGTGCAAAGGAGCTTGAAGCTTAATTAGAAAGCTTATTTCGGTGAGAGTACTTTAACATATGATATTTCATGTTCATTTTCATTTAAGAAATGTTGTTATGTTATGTTTGACAATAACTTAAATGTTCAAACTATTGATTACATCCAAATTATAAGGAACATGTTTAATAAATTGATTCATTCACCTTGTCGACAATGTGATTATAATAACAAAGTATATGTGTGTGCGCGCGCGCGTGTGTGTGTGTAAAACATATTTTAATAAAAAACATAAATATAACCAAGAAAAAAGAAACTCTTTGCCAACTTTACCATCAAATAAGAGAGACCATATTGTTGGATCCTATGTAAATTATAGAGAATTTACACATCCATATATTCAAATTTAACTTATTTCCTTTTAAGTACCTTATTCTGAAGAAATCACACTTCAAAAACTGAGGTGTAAGCCTCAATGATTTTTTTCATAGAAAATCCAAAACACATCCCTCTAAGTTTTAATATCCTACCTTATAAACAACAAGCTCAATAATAAATCTATGTCGTCATTTTCATATATAACAGTTTCTATACAAAATAAGCATTTAGATCCCTTTGAACAAAGTTACAGAGCTGTAAAATAAAAGTTGGAATGGCAATGTTAATCCCTTTAACAGAAGGTGAAGTTTATCCTAGCCTTTGTAATTACATTAAAACTAGTTTGTTGATTTTAAGTATTGTGTATAACCCCATATATATATATTCCCCAACTATAAGAAGCAACTATAAAATTATGAACACACACATACATACAGATATAATATATATATATATATATATATATATATATATATATGATTTCTTAATTTATTCATAAGTAATTCGCAGGATCGTGCACATTTTCTTTACTAGTTAAAACGACAAAAAGTACAGCTAGTTCAATCCAGCCTATTCTTGAAATAAACTTGCAGTTGGTTCAATCCAGCCCATTCTTGAATTAAACAACCCACACACACTCCCTTTCCAAAAAAATCAATACACTAAGTACTACACTTAGATTTGTTGCTAAAATATCGGTATTAAACCCGAAACTCCTGGTAGACGACATTAAATCATCCAAAATTTGGAGCATGAAGTACAATGAAGTACAATTAGATCTATGCTTTGGGGGTGTGTATATATATATGCGCGTAATTTTATAGTTGCTTCTTATAGTGTGTTGGTTGAAACATGGTATATTCACTAAGTGAATATTGTTGTGTATAACTAATAACAAGTGCAATTTTGGAGTATTTTAAGAAAATGTGATTATTTTCTTGAAATTCTTTTGGTGAACATGTCTTAGGACACAAACTTGGCCTAGTTCATATTGCCTTATAAAATGCAGAGACGGAGACAGAGGTTGAAAATATGAATATATTTGGAATGGCAAAGGTACTTCTACCCGAAAACATGATCTAGGACATGGTTGTATCGTAAACTGTTTTCAAGTGCATGAAGAAGTAAAAGGGACCATGTTTTGGGGATACATGTTTCCATATCTATACAAAAGGAGAAATAGTACGATCTATGACTTAAGATACGACCATGACCTAAACCATGATTTCAACAAACAACCTTATTTAAAAATACATTTTTAGAGGAATATAAACTCTACAAAGATTCTATCACTTGTTAAAATCATAGTAAGTTGGGTTGATTTTGGGTAACATAGCAAATTGTGTTGAACTATATCATATATAATTTATAATTAACTATACTTGTGTAACTAACCTACATATAGGAATTTGTTACTCCTCTCCAATTGGGAATGTTATTAATCAATATAGTGATACTAATTGCATTTGGTTCCCAAGGATGTAGGCATGCCAAATTAACTAAAACTTATTAAAAATATTTTTTATGTTCTTATTTGTTTGTTTCTTTCATACTAATCTATTTCTTAGTAAATCTATCTTATCTCTTAACTAATGGTATAAGATCATATTTGAGGCAACAATGGCTTTAGTTACAAAGTTTTAAAATAGAAAGGTTTAATAGTCAAGTCAAAGGGAGATAGTATTGTATTATGATACATATAACTGGGTTAGCTTGGTGAGCAAAGATTATGAAAGTTTATAAGGAATACTTATCGAATGATTTCAAACACTAAAAGATAGACTTTTGCAAATTTTATACAATTGCTAAAAATTTCTAGGGTAACTTTTAAGGATATAATGTTTGGAAGCAATATACGTCAAGAGAAATATATAGAGAGGACTTGCTAAGACTAGTAATTGGCAGTACTATAGTAGTACAAGTTGAATTGGAGTAAGATAGAATAGATGCTAAAGGTTCTAAAAGTTTTGATTTTGGAGATAAACCAATGTCAAGAAGAAATCATCAATACGACATAATCAAAGATAAAATGAGATGAGCCATAAGGATACCAAAAATATATAGGTGGAAAGACTCAATTTTGCATGCTTTTACTATCACTGATAGGGATCCAACTACCATTTAGAGGCTAGAGAAAGTTAGGAGAAAGATAGATTGATGAGTGCTATGATGAAGGATGTGAGGATTTACAAGAATGAGGAATTTATTGCATATAGCTAGATCTTGTTAAAAAATATTCATACTTCAAAGGAAGCAATGGACATGTTGACAAAGTTGGTTACTAAGGAGAAGTTCAAGTATCACTTGGACTTGATTAATGTCTTGGGATGCTAGACATGATTACAACTTAACTTAAGTATAATAAATTCACCAAATGCAGAGATCATTATGTATGGCTTATATACTTAGACATGCAATTTTGGAGGTGTTTCTTGAAGTGTGTTGGTTGAAACATAATATATTTTCCAAGATGAGTTTATGTATATGGATCATATATATGTGTCGTAGGGCATGATGATCCATGATTTAAGGACACAAGTTCGACTGAAATTGTGTTAATGTACAAGGAAAAAAAGTGAGATCCAGTTTAGGACATGACCATGATCCAAATTGTCTCTACAATAATAACCTTATTTAGAAACAAGTTTTTGATATAATACAAATTCTATAAGAATTCTATCATGGTTAAATTAAATTAATTATGCATTTGTAAACTAGCTATGATGTCAATAAATTTATTTTGGCAATAAATGTTTTCCTTTAATTTCTAATAATGTTAAAATCTTGAAGTTGGAGATGATGAGTGAGATTAAGTTTGTACTCAAGCAACATGTTTATTGGAAATCTCTAAAACAAGTATTTGCTTAATCAATTATTGTTTTTCCGCATTGTTAATCTGCTGAACTTGTACAAAAATTATTGTTTTTTTGTCATATATAAACAGGACGTACAGATGGTTTACCTTGGCGGGCGATCGCAGTTGACTGATTTTTAAGAAAATAAAGACAGAGACAGAGACAAAGAGCAATGATAGAAACAAGAGTGCTTAGAGCACATTCAGTTGTTTGGATTGTGCTAAATATTTTTTAATATAGACCAACGTTGATTCTCAGTCAGATAAGTTGTTAACTTATATCGTACTATATGGTTATATAACATGAGATCAGGCGATTAACTAATATTTGTTTTAAGTATTCATTGCCGTGGATCAACAGCTACATTCTGATTGGTGGTTGCATTATTTAGTATAGGGTTGATGTCTCATTGGTTATCCTCATAAGTATTGGTGATTTCATTACGTAAGATATGTTCCAAATTGATTTTTCCATGACACTGTTTGGGATTTAGGTTTGTTAACATATTCATATCATAGCCGAAACGTCTCCCGATTGGGTCTCGACTATTGGTAAAATAGTCATACTTTTTTCACCTAAACTAGAACTTAACTTAAAGGTGGCTGCTTCTAGGCAAACCTCTCTGCACCCCTATCTTCTTTATCACTGAGCGGCCATTTAGGGGCCTTAGTTGGTGATCCTTTAGAAGTATATTCTATGGAAAATTGTGATGAACACCCAAATGTATTTTAATACTAAACCTTCTAACGGACAGTACTGTATATAAACCAATTATAATGGGGTGTATAGTATTACCCTTCCTTCTAATTGAATAATGAATGCTTGAAGCAGGATTGAAAGTGAGGCCAGAAAACGATATTTTCCTTTGTTGTATTTATGCTACACTGATATCATGCAACTGGTCCACTTAATTTAAATATTTTTGATTGGGTACAGACGTTGCACTTAATCATTTTTATTTGGTTTAGTTGTTAATTATTTACATAATAAAATGCCATTTGTTCGTCAAATAGGATAAAAGTCACCTAATTTAAAAAAATAATACAAAAACCTAAGGGGTGTGGTTGAGTGGCAGGGACTCATCCATCCTTAGCCAAAGGTCAGGGGTTCGATTCTTGACTTTGGGTATAGAGCAGCCTTAAATCCTTGGGCCAACTGTCCCACCCTGTGAAGTGCCTACAAATCAGCGAGGGAATTAGTTACTAGATCCGCCGATAGATACCCTGGTCTAAAACCCACAAAAAAAAAAAAAACAATAGAATCATTCTTCCTCAGTTGGTAGTCAATTATGCTAGATGAAATATCGTTTCAGTTGCATGCGATGATTCATCCAGCGGTCAATGCAACTTTACGACCTGGACAGTTTGGCATCATGATTACAATTAGTGGGCATACGGATTCAATCAGGGAGGAATTAGTATAATTAATTTATCTTACGTAAGAAATACAAGTCATGAATAACATGACATGACAGAGAATGCAACTTAATATGCTATTCTATTACGAATGAAGAATTATTGGTGATGATGAACCCTTTCTATATATTTGACGACAAGGTGCTCTATATTGATTATATATAAAATCATGATAGATCTTTGCTTAATAGGAAAAGATCCAAATTCATATCCTATCATTAGGTTGTGGCTTATCTATCCTGTAAAATCTTACAACATTTGCATACTTCAAAGTAAAAATAATATCATCAACGTATTGAACAAGTATTCAACCTCACAATTAAACACGATCATCATAAGAAATAGCATTAAATACACTATATTTATCCGTGGTTTATCTCTTTTTCTTTATTCTTTAGAATTTTGGAACTATTAAATGTTTGCATCTACTTAATTATTAATTTCTCGTTTTAAGTATGTTTGACTATCAGCAACTTGTTTATCCAACAATTACAACACAAGAAATATCATTCGGACAAAAAGAATAAAAATGGAAAGGAAGGCAAAGAGTTTAGCAGTTTAACTCATGTAATGTTCCATTACAAAATGAAAACAAGGCTATGCTTACTTAAATAGGCTTACAAACGAACTAAACTCAGGAAAAAATATGCAACCATTTAAGAAAGTGGGTAAACATTATCCCACATAATCTTCCACTAATAACTAGAGAATACCAACAAAATATCACATGCTAATTTGATCACTTACTCCACTAACATCCTAATGCTAAAAAATAGGAACTAAGAAAATAAATTAATTTAATTATTTTGAAGCACTTGCTAGCACTCCCTCTTGCTTCAAAATTTCACGGATTGAGCACGTTTCTCCTAATATAATGTCTTCACATCACTGTCTTTAAATTTGTTGATACACATTATCATCAACTAACAAATATTAGAGCACATCTCTCCATGCCACACTTCTCATCAACAACTTTAAAAAAAGTTTCTTCTTGTGCCATGTTTGTTTCTTCTTTATTTTGAAATCTACAATCTTTTTGTAAATGTACAAACCTCTTGCACTTGAAGCACTGTTTTTTTTCCTTTGTGACAATAATCCTTCTCCTCATAGCTAGGCTTTTTACAATTTAACATTGGACAATTTTACACTTACCCTTCAAAGAGCAACTCTTTACCATGTATGCTCCTTCGACCTTAGTACCATTTTCTCCATCCCTAATTATTCTTCTTTGGTCCACAACCTGAAGAGCATTTAGTAACTCTACAAAGCTTATATTTGATAGATCTTAAGTAACTTTAAGTGACGAAATTTTTGACTCCTACCTATCAGGAAGTGTCATGAGAAGCTTGTCTACGACCCTTTAATTAGGAAATTCTTCACCAAGTAACTTGATTTTATTAACAGTAGACATAATTTTGCTCTCATATTCCTTGATACCTTCAAAATTCTTCATTTTTGAAATATGAAATTCCCTTTTGAGATTCGAAATTTGCATTATCTTAGTTTGATTGTTGCCCTCAAATTCTTCTTTTAATTTCTCCCATGCTTCTTGAGGAGATTCACATTTTGTGAAAATTCCTTTCGTCACAGCCGAATGGAGGCAAGATAGAGCTTTTGGTTTCTTTGCCCTTTTTTCATTATTTTCTTGATTTGGTTTAGGGTTGGATTTTGTGGAAGAGTTGTAGGCTCAAACTCACTTTAATAACCTCCCATAAACTAACAGCTTCATTTTGATAGCCCAAAGGTGGTAATTTTCTCCATTGAAAATAGGAATTGCAATATAGAAATTGTTTGATGTTATTGCTAGGGTTGAACACTCATAATTTTTTAAAAAGGTTTTGCTACTCATTCCTCACAAGCCCAAGAATAACTGGAGCTCTGATACTAATTTATTAGAAAAAAAAGAATAAAAATGGAGAAGGAAGGCAAGGAGTTTAGTAGTTTAACTCATGTAATGTTCCATTGCAAAATGAAAGCAAGGGTATGCCTACTTAAATAGGCTTTCAAATGAACTAAACTCAACAAAAAAAAAGCAACCATCTAAGAAAGTGGGTAAACATTATCCCACGTAATCCTCCACTAACAGCTAGAGAATACTAACAAAATATCACATGCTAATTTGACCACTTATTCCACTAACATCCTAATGCTAGAAAATAGGAAATAAGAAAATAAATTAATTTAATTTGAAGCACTTGCTAACATTAATTGCAAGTCAAATTAAGTAAGCTGCAAGATCACCTTTAGGAATGCCATTATTATTTTTGTAGCCATATAAGAGTATCTGAGGAAGCATCTAGGTTAATATGCCAATGTATGAGATCTTTGACTATATTCTATGTATTATTGGAATAGTTGCATTCAAAGATAGATGAGATGTAGATTCATTCATTACCTTATATAGCACATAAGTTTCCTGAATTTGGAGACGTTATAGTCTGTCCATTGTGCTCATTTTGTTTCTTACTGCCAACCACAATAGAAAGATTCTAGGCATAGAACTTTGACACAAACTTGTGTCAAGCTACTTAAGGACCTCTTGGTCTTAACCATCACCACAAGCTCTATTTGTGAATTTCCCATTAGTCTGGTTATTCGATTTGTAGTAGTCCAACATCTTCGTATTAGGAGAATAATCACAGATATTGTCCTTAGATAATTATACTATTGTCCCTCCTTAATTTAAGTGCGTGCCTCAGCTTAAGTAGGGTTTTATGCTTGAGATATTATAAGTTTTAACCACAAGTGCATAGTATAGTTGTAGCTAACACTGACAAGCACCGGTTTAACCTTAAAAGACTGTAAGTATTAGTATTAACCTTTTTTCTATTATCTAACTACCATATTAGGCTATGGATTTAATTTAAAACTAAACTAAACTAAGGTTTAACATAATAATGAACTGGGATGAAGAAAGCAGTACGATTAAACAATTTCAAACAAGTAGTGCATGGATGACAAATCCCCCCAAGATATCGTAAACATTAACCTTTTATTATGCAATTAAATTATTGACTATTAGACCTAAAAGTTCATATCTTATGTTAATATCTTTTTTAAGACTATTGACAATTAAACCTTAGTTTTTCAATATTAGGTTTGACCTTGATCCAAAGGCTTTATGTCAATCTATCTCTAGTTTTGCATGTAACTCCTTCAAACTATGACAAACCTATTTAGACAAAATGATTTCTCAATCTCATTATACAAATTCAGACATTGAACTAATATCCTAGACATATTAACTCAAGAATATAGACACTTAATTGAGTCGCAATAAGTCAATCATCAAAATTACATTGAATAAAAGACTATATCATACTATCCATCCTAACTAAGGGTTCTACATATATAGGCACTAAACAAATTAGTTTATAAATATAGAAAACAAATCTAGCATTAAGTATTCAGAAGAACAATTAGAAATAAAAGAATATATAATTTATATCCCTATTTATCTTTAATGAAATCTTCTTGAAATTTGGATTAAAGGTTGTTCTCTATTGGATCTCTTTAAATAATGTTCATATTTTCCTCTTCCTTCATTTAGAACTTCTTCTTTCCTTTTTCTAGTGCTAATTTGACTCCAATTGCTTCTTCCCTGTCTAGCCTTCATAATTTCCTTTTATAATAAAAACTAGGATTTTTGGAATATACACATTCACTGACATAGTGGCGCATGTGACCATGTATCACAAAATTTCCTTTAATTGCAACTTTACATGGTTGCAGAAGTTTACACAGGACATACATAGCCGCACATCTTCATATAGGCATAAACAATGTCTTCAAAGTTTCACACGTTTACAATAACTTAAACAGTCCTTGTACATGATTGTGCATCTCTAAAGTTGCTTCAATTCCTCCATTTTATGCCTCTATTTTGCCTGAATTCTTCTTCTTTTGGTATATAAAGGCAGTTATCACCTAAAAACACACTTGAAGCAAAATAAGTACCAAGAATACCATAAAATTTAAATAACAAGAAAAACATACTAAATATATGTATATAAGTATAGGCAACTAATCATTAATCAAAATCCCTGCACTTAAGCTTCTGCTTGTCCTTAAGTAAATCATAATCCAAATTATCAAACTTACAACCATTCATCCATTTTTAATCTCAACCTATCTACCTACACCCTAAATCATCATGTCATATCAATCAAATTAACATACAATTAGATCTAAGTCATCCTAGAACCATCCTTCATAAGTCAATATCAATAGTAAACACATAAATAATCTTTTTGAAATCAAAAGTATAAATTTTCACAACTTCACCAAGGATTCACTCAATGCACTCAAAATATTTAGGGCGGAAAGTATAGGAACTCTCAAATTAATACATAGGCATAATCTTAACCATAAGCTTGTAATAAAATCATATCTCCACCACTTATAAGTAAGCTAGAAATAAAAATCAAAATGCCTTGTTATAAGGTTTTAATGCGGCTTAGATAGAGGTATGATAGGGATAATAAAAAGGGTAATAATATTGAAGGAAATTACGTAAACAAAATTATGTGAAACTTAGTTTTTCGCAACATTGGTCCTTTACACTATAATTCCATTGTTACAACAATTTCAACATTTTTTCACTATGCTTGCAACATATATTATTTTTATTTATTTATTTATTTATTTTATTACTTCTTTGAGCATTCACTATGTAGCAACAATCAAGGAAATATTAGACCTCTTTATAGTTCTTCAATATAATCCAAGTTTCAAGTAATCAAGTAAATTTAAATCCTTCAGGGTTTAAAAATAATGAAAAGGCTTTCAAGAACAATAAGGTAAAGACTATTAAAGTGGTTATAATCAGTAAAAAGTCTAAATCTTAAAAGTGGTTACTTCTAAGGAATAACATATGGTAGGAGCCCTCAAGGGGTGTGGCTAGATGGTTGAGAGCGGGGCTTGGCTTCGGTGAGGTCCCAGGTTCGATTCCTTACTAGCCGCTCTTGTAAGAGCCTGGGGCAACCGGAGTTTTACCTATGAATGGAGAAATAGTGAGGCCCTCTGTGATGGGGTGTAGCCGCTTGGCCCTCTGCTGGGGTGTAGCCACTTGGCCCTCTGAGAGGTGAGCCCGCTT
>JANIPN010000005.1:45920414-45930811 GCA_027478595.1 Erythroxylum anguifugum
ATTCATAAATTCTCATTAATTCATGTCACCTAACTCATTTAATGTCATCTCACTTACTTACTAACAACTTAATTAATGCTAACGATATTTACTTAATTAAGCTAATCATGCTTAAATCATAAAAAAAAATTCTGGGGGTAACAAAATCTAAGGGAGACCAATGAGATAAAAAAAATTAAGTGAAGGATCTTTTAGAAAAGGGTCATGTAAGTGAGATTTTAAACTTATATGCTCTTTTTTTCTAGCATTAAAGAAAGATGGAATATAAAGAATGTGTATAAACTATCATGTCATAAAAAAGAACATTGTTTCCTTCTTGGATATATGGTAAATGTAAAGGTTAGAAAGGTAATTGAGGAGAAAGTGAGTTATTAAAGATTGGTTAACACCAAAAACCATAAGTAATGTTAGGAGTTTCTATGGATTGAATTTTTTTTGAACTAGATAGAAGTTTACAAACAATTCATTAGGGAAGTCCCATTCACTAGTAAGAAAATTGGTAAACACTCTCTTTACTAAAAAAGCGAGATTACAACTTGTGTAAGAAACTAGCAACTAAAATTCTTTGGAATCAGTTGATTTTGTTCTTTAAAAAAATAATATCCTTGATGGTTTGACGAATCTCAAATATTGTCTCTTTTAGAGTAGCATACTTGTTTTTTAATCTTCTATTATTCCTTTAATTCTTTATTCTTTGTATATAAGTACCCAGTGCAACAAAATAAGTCTCAAAAGTGTCCATAGGAATGCAAGAGTGATCCATTAGCCATTGAATAGCTTTAGAGAAGGAATTTCATGTGAGGTGCCATTGACTAAATATTTTAACCTCATTCCAAAAAATAGAAGCAACGTGACATTCAAAGATAAGTGGTCTTGACATTCATCACATTCCCTACATAAGGAACATCTTTTATCTACTGACAAAAAGTGTAACTTGTCCATTGTGCTTAGTCTATTCTTTATAATCAGGCATAATAGAAATTAGTTTTTGGGTAGCAGGAGGAAAAAATAACAATGAATAACTTTAAAAAAACATATGCATTTTCTCCTTCATACTTTTATTTAAACATTTTTTCTTTTTCTTCTCTCTTTTTCTCTCTTTTTCTTTTTCTTTAACTTTTCTCTTTTTCTTTCTTTTTTTGGATAAAAAATTGAAAGAAGCTACATCAACATTTGGAATTCATTGATAAGAGATAAAATAACATTCCAAAATTATAACCAACTCAAACATATGCACAACCCCACACTTATACTTTTGTAAATCCACAATCATGAACAATCAACAAATGCTCCACTAACTTTAGGACTAGGGTAAGACATTTGATTAGGTTTAAAGCATGTAATGTGGTTAGCACAAAAAGAAAATGCAAATAAAGCTCAAGGGGGTTTATTAAAGGGAAAATTTCAAATCAATAGGTGAGCTATTTGGCTAATGTAGCTTATGAAATAAAGAATGCATATATCATTTTCATGTTAATACATGTGATAAAAATATGGTTTTGAATAGAAATCAAAGCAAAGTCAGGATGTATATGTTATTAAAGTCATACATAAACAAAAGAAAATGAGACTAATATAGATGTGTCAGACTATAAAGGCTCAAAATCTCACTAGCTTAGGCTACGACTAGTCACTACTTTTCTAAAGATATTACATATTGACTAATCATAATAGTAAAAGTACATGCTCAAGTTGCCATGGATTTTTTCTAGTTAAGTCACTCTCTAGTTATAACTATATAACCCTATAAGCAATAGAAAAAGAGCAAATGTTGTTTGTTTGTATGATTCTCTCTCTCTCTCTTTGTTTGAAAACTTTAAAACATGTAAGATTAAACAAACTTAAAAACATACGTGCATATAAGAAACAAATGCAAACATGTAAAGGAAAAGAAATAAACTTCCCTTGGGTTGCGTCCCAAGCAATGCCTTTGTTTATTATCACTGGCTCGACTCCTTGTTTTCCTCCTCTTGTGACAAAATTATTATCTTAGGGTGTCATTGTTGGACCCCGAACTTTTCTATTTAATGAGAAATTATTGGCAATTATTTATATGTAAAGAAAAGGCGGATTTTTGAATTTGAAATGAAATAGAAAAGATGGTTTAGGTATAAGGAAGGGTATAAAGGTCTTTGTACATTCATTAATGGCAAAATTGAAAATAAAAGGTGTGATCTTGTTTTTAAGAAGGGGCACAACGTGGATGGGAAGAGAGAAAGGAGAAAAGCAACGAAAATTAAGAGAGAAAGAAGGAGAGTTTCGATTTTAAGGGAAAGGAAGAAGAAAGCTAGGGTTTCTTCATTTCTTGGTTTTCAAGAGTGGTTTTGAAGTTCATTCAAGAAGGAAAAAGGAAGAGGAGGATGAGAGCTTCCATTGAAGCCAAGAAAATCATTGATTGGTGAAGATTCAAGGTAAGTTTAATCTTAAGATTTTGGATTTTTGAAAGTTTCTTGGTTCATATAGCTTAAGAAATGCATGCGTTTAAGCTTTCTAAGATCAATTTTAGTGAATATGCATTATCGGTTTCTCAATTGGAATGCCTATTGATTTGGGGATTTTTGTCAATGTTGAAAAAAATCAAGAGAGTCAAGAGGAGCAAGGGGAGTAGAGGCAATTTGAGCAAAGTTAAGCAAGAAAATCAAGTTGGGTACATGTTTATAATAGAGTAAATAAGCCACTTTTGTTTTCTTTAAATCAAGGAAATTTTAATGATTTAAATTGCATTATAAGTGTTGCATTAATTGTGTCTTGAATGAATCGAGAAATTGCTACATGTTTGATATGTGAATTGTGCAATGATTTATGGAAATGATTTCTTTTGAAAAGATCGCATGTCTATGAAATCATGTTTTCGGAAATGGTTTTCGAAATATATCAAGTATATGAAATCAAGTTTTCGAAAAGTGCCATTTTGGGCAACAAGTTTTGAAATACATGTTATGTGGGTTTCGATAGTCCATCTAAGAATTGTCACGTGCACGTTGACCAAGTTAAAGGCTTCTCCCGCCTGCCTGCTAGTGGCACGGAGCTCCTTCATAGCCTCCCTCAAGTTTACGACTACATAGGACCATTATGTGGAAATGTGTATTGCGTCATGTTTATGGATCTACCCAAACCATTTTGATGTGCTTATGTGCTTATGATATATGAACAAATTTGATGCATTCATGTTTTGTAGTCTGTAAATTTGACTACATGATGAGAATTTGGGAAACAAGTGCTTTATGGATTTTAACAAGAATTTTCTATGACAATGAACTTTTGAACGGTTTTGCTTATTTTTCCGTTATAAGCTGTTACCCACGAGCTTTAAGCTCACCCACTTTCATTCCCATTTCCAGGTGATGAGAAAGAAATCGAGTAAAAGAAAGTCAAGGCATTCGTTTGATTATGCATATGCTGTATTTTAAGTTAGATTGATGTAAAAATAAGGCTTTAGACACATGTCGAGAATTATGGGGTTTTGTTTCTTTTGTATTTCAGATTTTTTATATTGATGATGTAATGTGGCTTGGAATGCCATTAAAGCTTTGTAAACACTTATCTTATGATGTTAATGACATATGAATTGTGTATGGATGATATGAGTTGAGTTGGAATTAGATGTATTTGAAGAAGTTTTCCGCTTGAGTTGATGATCTTTGAACATGAAGTGTTGTTTTATACATATATATATAAACATAAGTGAGATATTATGAAAAAGAAAGATAGGATTTTTGGTGAATGATGAGATGTTATTGAATACGAGGAGTCAATGAATTGAGGTTGAGAGTTTGATGAATTCCAATTGGTAGTTAAATTGTTATGAATGATGTTGTAATAGAGGAAGTGAAGTTGGGATAAATTTCAAGTTTTTTATGAGGGAAAAATGTGTGTTCTGAATTCTAGGGGAAAGCTGGATCGATTTAGATTGAATTAGACAAAGTCTTCTACATGGGAGTTGTAGCTCGTCTTTTTAGATTTCCAACGATATAAAGTATGCAATTTTTGGATATCGGAGTTGAGAGATATGATCGTTTGAGTAGGTGATGTTGCATAGGATATGTATACCGAATAACTAGAGTATATGAAGTGATATCGTACTAGAAAGAGTTGATTTTGGGAAGATTATGAGTAAAAGGGATGTTAAGATGGGTTTAGGATCCTTTGGAGGGGTCTTGGAGGGTGAAGATTTCATTTCACCTGAAGGTTACACGGCCTGCCCGTGTAAAATCACACAGGCCGTGTGTTTCCAGCGCAGAAGCACAATTGCACTCGAAAGTTACACAGTCTGCTCGTGTTGGTTTACACGACCCATGTTTTGACCCTCCAAATGACTGAATTTTATTTCGGAGTCTTCACAAAAGTTGTGGATCTAGAAGTATTCTTTCAAACAGTCTCAAAACGAAGTCAATCAACCACCTTTAGTGAGAGTTATGGCAATTGCGACAAGGAATGTACAATATGAGTAAGGACATGAACATGTTAGATTTATTTGGCCATAACTTCTTCGTCCGACCTCCGATTGAGGTGATTCTTGAAACGATAGATTCCTAACACGTTTTCCTATCTCTCCATAAAAATTTGTAGCCTTTGGTGTTGAATTGAAAAAGATTTATGGAAGAAAAATGAGGGATCGGTTGGAAGAGCACGACTTGGTTATGAACATACTTTGGATTTTCAAGCATATCTTGAGCTTTAGAGCTCCGATTGAGATGGTTCTTACTCTAAAATAAATCAGAGTGTAAGAGCTACATTTTTTAAGAAGTCAATTGTGATTATTGTGATTTCACTATGTGAGCTCGTTCTTTGTGGTTTGAGATGTTACAAGAATGATGATGAACCGATGATGGCTAATGAGGGTACTTTGAAATAACCCTACAAGGAAACCCACTAACGCTTTATAAGGGTTAAATGAATTAACCCTACAGGGTAGTACGCACACATTTCATGATTTCGAAGAGTGTTGGAAATCCAGAAATAAGGAGTGATGAAGAAGACCACGTTTCATGATTTCGCAAGAGTTGGGTTCCAGAAACAAGCGGAATCCAACATATTTGGTATCAGAGCAAGCGTTGGACTCCGGACATAGGCGGGATCCAACATATGTGGCATGAAAGCAAGAGTTGGGTTCTGGAAACGAGATCCAACATATTTTGGTATCAGAGCAAGAAGATGAATCGATGATATTTAAGGAGATTTCATGGGAATATGCTCATGTTTCATGATTTCGCAAGAGTTGGCTTCCGGAAACAAGCGGGATCCAAAAGTCATAGTTTATGCTTCTTCCACTCGAAGTTGTTTAGGATAGGGTCTTATTTGATGATCATGCATATACATTGGCTTCCCTTTCCTCAAATTCTTAATCTCTACTGAGTCTTTGCACTCTTGTAATATCTTGAATATTTCTTAACCTTTTTCTCTTTATTTAATTTCTCAACTTGCTAGGTCAAGGTGAAGAGTTAGTCTTAACAATAATTATGGACTTATCGTCGAGCTAAATGATATATCCTTGTCTACTTCGAGCTCCTTCTCAACCTCCTTTCCACTCTATAAGGTCTTTACACTAACGTCCCTTGAGTACACCTCATGTTGAGATGGTTGCTTCTCTTCACTTTGTGGTTCTAGGTGGTTGATAGTTCCCGCCATTTGGTCCATCTCACTTACAAAGGTTAGGAATCGAAACATTGTATCTTGCTAGAACCATTTAAATCATATTGAAACTGTTTTACACCCTGTTGAAATTACAAAGTATTAGCAACATAAACATTAACTAAATCTTCTATATATGTACCTGATTTTTATTGCCTCTCCAAATTTTGGATGCTAGACGTTGTATCTTGCGAAAATTGCCTTACATCCTACTAGAATTATAGAGCATTAGTGGCAAAAACATTAACTAATTCTTCTTGGGATGTACCTGAGTTATAATAAGAAGCTTCTAGTCTATGCGTGAATTGCTATGTGTCCTACAAAATATCAAGGAAGTAATTTTGTTGGTTACCTCATCCATCAATAAAGTTCGTATGATCACTCCAAACTTGGTTATAGGATTAGGATTATGAGTTATAAGAAAATTTTCCATCAAAAGCATTGATAGTATCTAGCTGTGACATACGCCCTTCCATGTTTCCTTTTTACACACAAACACAAACAAACATGAAAAGATAATGAAAAAAATAATTAGAAACAAATATGTACAAAATACCAATTAAAATAAAAAAACTAAAACTAAAACTAAAATACCATACTCCCTGGCAATGGAGTCAAAATTGATAGCCCGTCATAACACTACGTAAAATAACTAGACTAAAAACTATAACTAGTGTTGAGTCTAGGTTAATCCCATATAGAGTGTGTGTAAAGCACTTGTAATGAAAATAATCGATCCTCAAGTTATGGGGGGTTTGGTTTGGTTTCAAATAAGAATAAATTGAAACTAAACTATCGAAATCAAATTAAATCAAACAACATAAAAATAAGAAAAGTGATGAATGCATTAGGGATCTGATCATTGGTTCAATCTCCGCCTATACACAACTGAACATACTTCATTGAATTGTTATTCTCATACCTCACCTAGCAGCTATTAATTGTAAGTTAACAACAAGCTCCGTTAAACCTAGTTTTCCCTTAAAAACAAGCTCTTTAATAAAACCTAGCTACCGAACAACCTAGAATAAGCTCTTTCGATTTAATCAGATAGCCATAATATAAGTTAGGAAAATAGAGTAATCAAGGTAACAACCACATAAGCTCGGGTCATTTAACTAAGGTTACGTTAACCCTAATGATTCGGCACCATTAGTTGTCATAAATGAATCCAAACACAACAATTACGTATTACATTTAATATTTTAGTAATGGCTTCATACACAAACAATCTAACAAGAACGAGAATAATGATCAGTCATACATGAAAACCCAAATCTATAAGCATAGGATAACATAATCAATCCTTAAAGGGAGAAAAAACAACAAACACAGTACAGATATACTTAACTGTGTTCTTCGATGTCGATATCACCTTCAAACCGGGTTGGGGACGCCTTGCCTTCCATAGGTCTCTAAAGGATGAGAGCTCTGTCGCCCCTCTTTTTTCCCAAACGATCCATCACGATTTCCCTAAACAATGTATCTTTTATCTGTCATCAACATATTCTATTTATAGTGAAAACTAGGGTTCGAGTACCAAGGTGTCAAAAGTCACAGGCATAACTAGGTTATATGAATGAGTTGCTTTTTATGACAAAGGCTTTCGGTTTATCTTGAGTTACTTTTTATGACAAAGGCCCATTACTCTCCTGAAATGACATAGTTTATACATTTCTTATTGAGATTTGTAATAAATTTTCTGGTACACACAATATTCTAGAAATTACTGAATAAATCAATTCACGAGGCAATGTCCCAATCAAGTGAAATGATCATAAAATTAATATATCTTTACTTTTAAATTGTCATTTTCTAAATTACTATACTGAAAATTGATTTTTAATGGTGATTTAAATTTAAAAATTAATACATTTTAATTTAACTTTTAAATTAATAAAATTTAAGTAACTATTCATTAAACTGATAATTAGGATTGATAATTAAAATCTAATCTAAATTAATTCAAACTCAATAGATTATATTTGAAAAAAAAAATTAAACTGAACTCAGATAAAACATTAATCAACCAAGAGAGGAAAACAAATTAATAAATAGGAAATAACTAAACCCAAAGCGAACAGGCTTTACCCCATATACCCAGACCTAGACTTCCTCAGAATTAATTAATGAAGAAGAAACATTAGAAAGAATGACAGAGGAAATAATACTTGGCAACAAGTGACAAGTAAAGCGATCTGCATATAACAAAGCTACCTGTGCCAAAGAATGAGCAGCTCTATTAACATTTTGAGAAGTCCACAGGAAAGACAAAATGTTGGAAGTGAGTCTTCAGCTCGTAGCAATCAACAAACACTAAACCAACTTATATAAAGTGTTATTAATTTACATAACTAAGATAACTTATATAAATTGTTATTATTTTATTAATAAAGTAACTCACACATAATGTTATTGTTAAGTCAGAATGACTTCACTAAAAGATTTTAATGAAAAACAAATAGTGAAGCTTAAGTGAAAAGCAAACGGAAGCTAAGTGAAAAGCAGACGGAAAGCAAATAAGAAAAGCAGACGGAAGCTTAAGTGAAAAGCAGACGGAAGCTAAGTGAAAAGTAGACGGAAGCTTAAGTGAAAAGCAGACGGAAGCCAAAACTAGAAAAGTAGACGGAAGCCAAAAATAGAAAAATAGAAGGAAAGAAAAGCAGACGGAAAGAAAAGCAGACGCAAGAAAAGTAGACGGGAGAATCAAAAGACGCATCAGTTTGAGTTAGTTACAAAACTCAACTGAATAACCGTTTCTTTAAAGAATCAAGAAGCTATTGGAGATGAAGACTATAAATACAAGTCGGAGTCGAAGATTGCAAGAGTTAGACAAGTTACTAAAGTTCACAATCTTAGCAATTCTTGAGAGAAACTTTTGTGCGAAAAATCTAGAGCTATTTTTCTGTAACAAAGCTCGAAAAACCTTTCAGTTGAAAGTAGTGCAGATAGCCTAAAGAGGCTAAGCGTGAAAGAATACTAACTGTAAGAACCTGAAGACCCTCGGAAACAAAGAATACTTGTAAAGTTTTGAGAGATAGTAAAACTCGTATAAAGAAATCTGAGGACTGGACATAGCCCACGGTTTGGGGTGAACCAGTATAAAAATTGCTGTGTCGAAATCTCTCAACCCTCAATCTCTCTTATCTTTCAATCTTAGAGTTTACTGTTTTAGACAAGTTTCTAAAACTTTCTATAACTTTGATATTTAGTAGTTTTTTTAAAAAGAACAAGTTTCTTTTAACGAATGATTTTTAAAAGGGGATTAACGAAAAGGATACACAATTCAACCCCCCTTCTTGTGAATCTGTATATCATTATTAAGTATTGTTTTAACGTGTGATTCACTTCAATTGGTATCAGAGCTTGGTGTCTACGGATCACTGTAACGAAGTGTGGACTAAAGATTATGGCGGAATCACATACGTATATTGTGGAAGGTGCCTCAGTCACTAGACCTCCGACATTTAACGGAGAAGATTATCATTACTGGAAAGACAGGATGCGGTTGTTCATCGAATCTACTCATGTTGAACTTTGGGACGTGATAGAAAATGGACCATACACACCAGCGGATGAAGAAGGAAATCAGATTTCATGAATCAGATGGACGGCTGATCAAAAGGCAAGATTCCAACTAAGCTCCAAAGCGAAGTTTTTCTTGAGTTGTGCCTTGAGCAGAAGTGAGTACGATAAAGTCCACGGATGCGACACTACGAAGGAGATGTGGGAAACGTTATCCATTGCATATGAAGGTACGAATCAAGTCAAAGAATCCAAGATAAGTATTATTGTGCATCAGTACGAGCTGTTCAAGATGAAAGATGAAGAGTCCATTGATCAAATGTTTGGAAGATTTCAAACAATTATTAATGGATTAAAAGCTCTCGGAAGAACCTACGATAACCAAGATCACGTTCGTAAGATTCTGAGAAATCTACCAAAGAGGTGGAGACCGAATGTGACTGCTGTACAAGAAGCCAAGGATTTAAGCGTGTTAAAGCTTGACGAGTTGCTTGGATCGTTGAAGATACATGAAGTTGAGCTCGATGCTGAAGACAAGCCCAGACGGGACAAGTCAATATTATTGAAGGCCGGACAGAAGAATCACAAGACTCAAAGGAAGAGGAACTCATCAACGAAAGCGCTGAAGATTGAAGAAGCAAAGAACGATGATTCTAGTGAGTCAGAACGAGAGTCGAGTGAAGACAATGATAAGTTATCCTTCATTTCGAGGAAGATCAGACGGATGTGGAAAAAGAAGACCAAAGGAAATCCAACCTTCAAAAAGAACATGAAAGATGATGGGAAGATAGAGAAGACATCCATCATATGTTATGAGTGCAACAAGCCAGGATATTACAAGTCCGAGTGTCCGATGTTGAAGAGAAAACCAAAGAAGAGTAGAGAAGACAAGAAAAGCTTGATGGCAACATGGGAGGATCTAGATTCGTCCGAATCAGATACGAGCTCCGAGACATCAGAACATGCAAACATATGCCTGGTAGCCGAAGAGGAAAGTAATGAGGAGGTAACCTCTAAATATAATGATTTGCAAGATGCATATTCTAAACTACTAGAAGATTGCCATGCTATTCTGAAATAGTACAAACTGTTAAAGAAAAAGTATGTAGAAAATCTGAGAAACACACAAGAGGTAGAGAGAGAGAATATTTGCTTAAAAAAGCTAGTAGAAGAAATTAAGAAAAAGGGAGTTGTAGATAGATCCGAAGAGATCAATCAGCTGAAGCTTAGGATCAATAGTC
>JANIPN010000005.1:45930911-45954220 GCA_027478595.1 Erythroxylum anguifugum
CAAATTAAGAATCATAACATTTTAAGATATAATGTTACCGTAGATAGGTATTTTATAACATATTGTCAAAAGTGTTATTGTATGTCATTTTTGTTATACTGACTTGATAACTTATAGCCATGAATGGCCGCATTGAAGCTCTCGGTCATGAATCTTCATGTCATGGTCGTGAGTTAATGGTCACTACTATGAACTTTTAGGGCATGGTCGTGAGTTTTACACTGCCTCACGTGCTCTTCATTTTATGCATTTTCTTGTCTCCTATTTGCTCTAATCCTTCTCCTTTTTATTCCATGAAAACAACTGAGTGTGAATCTCAAGAAGAAGCCTCAAAGAATGTGCTTTCAATCTCAACCTTCACATGAATGTGTATAATCAATTGTCATATTATTCTCGTACCTCTCTTTGAAAGTATTAACCGTAAACTAACAAGAATTTCTATTAATCTTAGTTTTTCCTTAGATTATATCTAATTAAAACAACCTTTTTAATTAGGTATAGCTATCAGACAACTTACAGTAAGCTCTCTAGATTTAGTGTGACAATCACTTTATATAATAGGAAAATAAGTTAATATAAATGACAATAACATAAGCTCAAGTCATTTAACCTATCCTATGCTCTCCCTGATGATACTCAACGATTAGTATAGTGCAAGTGAATCAGATGTACAATGATAACATGTTGCAATCAAAATTTTGACTACATTAATAATCCAATAGGCCTATCTAAATTGTTCATACATAAATTTATAATATCAAACACATAATAACATAATCAATCCTAAAAGAGAGTTAGGAACAACATCACTTGCTTAACCAATGCCCAAACATGTTTGTCAGCCTCAATATCTCCATTGAATTGGAAAGATGAAATTTAGCTTCTCGTAGCTTTCCAAAAGGGACAGAATTTGCCTCCCTTTTCATCTTTAATGTCTTCATCCTCATTTGGCCTTTTAAATACCTTTCTATACTGAAAACTAGGGTTGTGTCATAATACACAGTTAGTTATATGGGCGTGTTAAGTGACCATGTATGACAATTTTGCTAAAAATCATAAACATACACGTTCATAATGAGCTACATAGCTAAGATATACAACTGTATCCCTCACTTACACAACCTTTTAGGTTGCATGACTAGTTGAAACTTACTTTTCAAGCTTTTATACACTTCCAATGACTTACACAGTCCCATACACAATTGTGTAAGTTGCAGTAATTTCATTTATTGTATCCTTTGTCCCGTTTTCACCCGAACTCATCTCCTTCACTCCCACAAAGGATATTAAACATTAATAAAAAGAAACAAAGGATATGAGTTTAGCTCATTTTGGTTCTTGTTATTCCAACTTGAGTTAAGACTTTGATAGTAATGTAAATTGATTTAAAAGTCAAACACATTATTAAGTTCATTGTTATTTAATGTACAAAAAAAGCCATATAATGGTTGAGTTCTGGTTCATTTCTGTTTTTGGGAACTTTGTTGAAATCCCATATTTTTCTATAATTATTTTCTTTAATTTTTCGTAAATTACGCCTTTTGACTTTGAGAAAAAATGTATTAAAATTTTATAATAGAAGGAGTCATTATCCTTAAAATTTCTAATGTTTTACCCTACTTAACCGGACGAAGTTCTTAACTACGATATAACCTCTTCTCTAAGTATCACTAGATGCCAATGCAAATTATTATCCCTAGTAACACCAGATTGGAGTTAATTTAGTAATAATACTAATAACACAAAGTGATGGAGAGTCTATATTTTTAAATAAACCTAAGTTGAGATTTGATTTCAGTCCGATTTCTAAATTAACTATATTCACGTGGGTTGGGAACTAGAAGACTTTTGAAACGGACATATGGGTGGCACATGTCTGTTTGTGTCAGGAAGGTTTCTCATCACTTGCCCTCCCAAAGCGCGTGGGACTAACATCTGTCCCTCCATTTTCACTACATTCCTAATTTCTACTCCTTTACTCTCTTGCTCAGAGAAAAATATGAAAGGAGAAATTGTTTATCCTGACTGAATTCCTTTTCACGCTCAAAAAAGAAAAATTCCTAATTTTTAATAAACCCTAATGGTTCAATTAGGTATCCTTTTGTTTTATCCTCTTTGACGCTTCTACATTCAGCAGGCACTCCCACAGAATTAGGGTTCAGAAAAGGGGGGAATTTTTGCTTAAGGCTAATATATCTACCAACCATTATTATTATTCCATCAATTACCATAACAACGCACACAAGACAAAACTTCATTCTTTAACCCCATAACTAAACTGCCGTCACCACGAAGTAGCAGCAGCTGATAGTGGCCACCGTGGCGTCAGACGATTCGTCAAGCGGCAATCACCGGCCACCGGTGGTGAGGAACCCCAACAGTGGGAGTTCCCCACCCGGGTACGTGAGATTCGATAATAAGGTCAGAATTAGCTTGGGTTCTAGGTCTACTTTTGACATTAGACAACTTAAGAGGAAGTTAACCTGTGAACTTGATCAAGTTAGGAGCTTGAAAAAGAAGCTTGATGCTAAAGAGAGTCAGAGTAGTAATGTTTGCAATGTTGATAAAACCAATGATAACATGATAGGAGCTAATAGGGTTGGTGCTCTTGCTAGAGTTAATTCTGAAGTGAGTTATGTGGGGTCTGCCAATCCACGCCCAGTTCAGGGGTTAACGGGATCATTGGATGATATAGGTAGCAATTATAGTCATGCTCGTGTTGGTGGGTCTGTAGATAAGGAGAAGAAAACCCCAAAGTTGAATCAGAAGAAAAGTTCTGATTTTGTGAATGAGAAGGTGAAGTTTGCGGGTTCAGACGGCAAGAAAAAGCCTAAACCAAATAGCGGAGGAAAGAAAGACAACGGCGGAGAAGTTTTTGGATTTTTTTCTGGAAGGGATAGATTTCCAAAGGAGCTATTTAAAATGTGCGGGGATGTTTTGGGGAACTTGATGAAGCATGAGTATGGGTGGGTGTTTAATGCCCCCGTGGATGCTAAGAGATTGAAGTTGCATGATTACCATAAAATTATCAAGCGTCCAATGGACCTGGGAACCGTGAAGAGGAAATTGAACGAAAATTTGTACAAGTCACCTACAGAGTTTGCAGAAGATGTCAGACTGACATTTAAAAATGCCATAACGTATAACGAGAAAGGGCAGGATGTGCATTTTATGGCTCAGGTATTGTTAAAGATATTTGAGGAGAGGTGGGTTGTTGTTAAGACCAAGTTTAAGTCTGATAGGAGGCCTGAAGCAAGAAATTCTGCAAATTCACCAACAAAAGATATCCCCAATTCTTGTTCTTCTGCTCCTATTCATGCTCAATCTACAATTGCTGTTCCTCCTGTACAAGTGCCCTCTGAAAAAAGGAAATTGGATAGATTGGAGGCCTCGGCAGTGTCTATGCATTCCAAGTCAAGTACTGGTAATACTGACACTATCTTGAAGAAGCCTAAGGCAGCAAGTGCTGAGAGAAGGGATATGACTTATGAGGAGAAGCATAAATTAAGTATAGACCTACAGAACTTGTCTTCAGATAAGCTTGACAGTGTTGTCCAGATTATCAGGAGGAGAAACCCTGGCCTTTTCAGACAAGAAGATGAGATTGAGGTAGACATTGAGAGTTTTGATGCTGAAACTCTTTGGGAGCTGAATAGCTTTGTTACCAAATATAAAGATGGCTTGAGCAAGAGCCAGAAAAATGGTGAATATGCTCTTAAAGGAGCTTGCACTAATGTCAAAGAGAGTGTAAGACTATTGTTTTGGTTGAATCTAAGTCAAGTTTATTTGATTTTTCCGTTGTCTTGTAACGTCCTGATCTTATTAACCATGCAGGGCATGATATCAGCTGCTGGAGAGGCATTTATAGGGCCTGAAGCAGGTAAAACCTTTAACTACGTAGGATTTCGATCATCTTCATTCAGGTCGGCATATAGATTATTTCCCACACTCTGACCCCTATTTTCTAAATGAAATTTCAAAAACTGTCAACTTTTGAGCAGTAGAAAAAATTACCGCTGGATGTTTGCCTGTTCCAGGTACAATAGAAGGTGAAAATGCTAGTGGGTCGAGTCATTCAGGAAGCTCTAGTAGTGATACTGGATCCTCTTCTAGTGGTAATGAACAATTTACCTTTAGTGAACAACAATTCAGTCGATATTAGGCCAAATCATGAAAATAAGTGGATGCTTCTGTGCATAATGTGCAGGTTCTGATAGTGATAGTTCCTCAGGATGTGGGTCAGATGGAGGTCAATAGCCTATGATTTGATAGAATCGGTTAAGGTATGGGCCACAGTTCTTTGTTGACGAATTTTAATGCTTGTTTCTGTCACCTGTAGCAAAATGTCACCAACTTTTTAAATGGTTAGTGCTGATTGGATTCGTTGTGTTAGTAAGTACGAAAAATTACAATGTCTAAAGTATAAATGGTTCTGAATGCTCAATTGACGTTCAATCTATCCTGATCTGGATGTCTGGGTCATCACCAAAGGTCTCATCTATGAGATGCATGTCATCTTAGTAACAACGTCCTACTTCACATGTTTCTTATCTATCTGTTTATAAGAGCCAGGAAAGAGGGGGCAAAACGCTGTTCCCACCTTGGCATTAAATTTCCTTGACAATGCCCACTCTAACTTTTGGAAAGACCGGATTACTTGCTTTCCACTTCTGGGTATGCGAGAGTTTCCTTGTTTAAGTATTTTGTGTAGTCTGCTTAATCAAAAATTTTGTTGTAAAGCTTTTCACACTTTTTCAAGCCAGGTCTAAGTTGTCAATTGAGTTTCCAAATCTACCTAGATGCCTTAATTTGAATGTTTATTAAATGAATAGTAACGAACACATGAGATCTTGAATTCTTTATAAGTGAAAATTTGTCATTAGAGATCAAATCGTCAATGATAAAAGCGTATGAGACATTCAAAATGTGAAATAGGTCAGTCGGTTATTGTGTAGAGATAATTGACCAAGTTTAAACATTATGGAAAAAGATCTTTTGAATAAAACACATGTACAACCTTTGAGAATATGATTAAAAAAAGAAGATAGATAATGTTACATGGTTGTATTTTGTATAATTTACATGTACACCATGGCACTCAAGTATATTTTAACTGTTCATGAAAGTAAGAAAATCTTTTGCACTGAAAAAAAAAAACTCAAGTTCAGATCTAATTTGATGAATAAAAAAGGTAACATAGATATATCCTGAAAACATTAGATTGTTGATTTATTTATTTTTTTGAATTTTTGAAAGGAAAATGGTAGCTTGATATCCATTTGCGATGTGTGTATTGATCACAATTTATGATATTAGCAGGTCACTCCTGGCACTAGTTCTTCTACCAGATTTAGGGTGCACTGGTTATAAGAAATAACTTAGAGCTACTAAAGGAAGATTTGGAAAGTTTATGATCAATAATACTCGAATCCTAATGGCATTTGACCAAAGCATTTAAGAGATATTAAATTTGTCCTATTGCTGTTTGATGTGAAGTTTTTTACTGGTCCATTGGCTATGATTATCACCTTGTATATAATTTGGAGTCATTATCTTCTGGGCATCTCACAGATTGCCTTTGTAGAACTTGTGTCAAGAGTTACTTCATTCCGTTGTTTTTGGTGGATTCAAGTAAAATAGAATAGAACAAAAAGATTAGGTCAAGCTTAGCAATAACATAAACAATTGTTGATGCGATACCAGTAGGCATGTATTGTTGCAGAGATTTCTGGTGGATGCTTATATCTTAACAGTAAACATTAGAAGCAGAAAACACGAAGATATGGATGGTAACTAGGAACAGTAATTGCTAATTCCTTATACATCTACCCTCTGCCTTGAAGTGGTGTATAACATTCGTTTGATGAAATTTGTTTTATCAGATAATATTTTCTCGCTTTTTAGAAAGGAAATGGCTGATACCCTAACATAGGTATTGCATGTTGCAGCAGTTGACTTCGCTAGCTTTTGAGAGAGTACCCTAATGAAGTTCAGTTTTGGAAGCTGTTTCACTCAGATCGTCAGAATTTGTACAGATTTGTGAATGCGTGGATTAGAGGTTGGGGTATGTCAATCGCAGGGTTAAGAAACAACTGATAGGGTACAGAATTTTAATTTGTAATCTTAATTTCAGGACGAGATAATCGTGCATAAAATAATACGTTTTCATGGTTGAATTTAACAAGTTCAGCTAGGGTATATGTCCAACTATATTAAGGTATCTCAAAACTAGTCTATATTTTCGTTGATAATGCGTATTAAAAATAGATTGAAAACGTACTTCTCAGGAAATCATTGGGAGGGAAACGCAATCATGAAATTCTGATCGTTTAACGGTTCCAACGTACAATGGTGTACTTATTGACGATAAATATTCAAGTTTTCTCGGTAAGCCTACTCTTTAGAACACCAAAGCCAGTGGCAGGAGCAAAATTCAACAAACCCAAAATTTCCATGTCCTTATAACCAAGGAAGCATATGCCTTGTATAAATCATCAATTATTTTACTGATTCGCGAATTTGATTCCCTTCTCGATAGATGATTTGAGTTCAGGCTTCAGCTTTTCCAAGCCTTCCTTCTCGAAGTCAGAAAGAGGGCCCAACCCTAGGATTTCTTCCACACCATTCTTCCCAAGCCTCACCTGCAAAGGATAACCAAAAAGATGAAACTGTTGCAGCCATCATCTCAACGAAAAGGAATTACACATCATTAGTAATTAGTAACTATGGGATGGATATCCAAGTTTGCCATCGTAGAAAGGCAGCGCAAGACCTAATCCACCAAAATCTCAATCTAAAATTGATGAAAATATATGATACTTTTATTAGAGAAGCAAATTCAATAACTGTGTTCTGATGAATCCATATAGACAATAAGCCTATATGGTCACATCTCCAGCAAACTTTAGTAGAACTGTGACCCGCACTTAATTCACTAAGCTAAGCAGAATCTTGGGAAGATTAATAATACTTGATTGTAGATACAGTATTTAGGCTCCGTTAGTTGCTGAAACACATGGAATTAGTATTTCAATGATGAAAAATGTAATATCCACGTAACAGGGCAATCACCTTCCGAAGAAACAGGGTACAAGCAACTATTAAATGAAGAGAACAATTTCAATTCACCGCAAGAACAAGTTCAGTCAATCACCTTTGAAGCAAAAAAGGGGAGCTCAGTGACACTTGATTGTACAAATGAACATTCCACCACATCTGGAACGCCATTGAGTCCCTTCAAGCAAGCATCGGCAAAGATAGCCCCAGCATAACTGTTAAAGGTTTCCAGAAGGTCAGTGCCTTGTTCTACAACTAGGTATTGAAACATACATAAAAGATACATACGCCATAGATAATGTTGCAGATCCCTTTCCAGCCTTCGCTTCAACAACTTCTGTTCCTCCATCTTGTGTTCTCCTTGTAAGAGCTTTGATCTCCTCCTCAGGCAAATTGGCTTTCGGTGTGGCCTAGAAAACATCAAAATATAACATATTATAGCAACCAGATCAGATGTATATAGGTACAATAGTTCCACATAATATTATCAGAAAAACTGAGAGAAATGAGAATTGAAGTACTTGTGAAAATAGCGGAAGAATTGTGATGCCTGCATGGCCACCAACAACTGGTACATTGACTTCTGCAAGCCATTGCCAAAATACCAAGTCATTCATTGTAACATAAGAAACTCGTTAGTTTGGCAGGAAAAGCAGAAACACCACACACACACACACGCACACACAACACACCTCAATTTTCTGTCACCTTATCCAATAATTTAGTTTACCGCTGGGAAAAGGACAGTCAAAAGTTGGGAAAATAGGTTATATCCACTTTCTGGTAAGGGAGTAGTCATACAAACCTGCAACTGGAACTTTTGCCTTGCCAGCATAGAAAGTCTTGGCCCTAACAACATCAAGAGTAGTAACACCAAACAATTTTTTCTCATCATATGTTCCTGCCCTCTTGAAAACCTCAGCCGCAATAGGAACTGTTGAATTCACAGGATTACTTATCATATTCACGAGGGCCTGATCAAACACAGAGGAAACTGTGGTTAGATCATATGTCATCTGGAAAGAATTGAAAAACATGCGGAATCATGAACAAAATTTAAATCATTCCATAGAGAACCATTTATCGATGCAATTTCATCAGCTCTAAAATACTCACATTGGGGCAGTACTTGGAAATAGCTTCGCAAAGACCCTTGACAATTCCAGCATTGATGTTGAAGAGATCATCACGGGTCATGCCGGGCTTCCTTGGCACACCGGCTGGTATAATCACCACATCGGATCCCTCCAGGGCTTGCCTTAACTGGTCTTCACCCACGTATCCAGCTACCTAAAAAATTTTATTAATAGTTATTCCAAAAAACATATAAAGATAAATAGGACTTGATGAATAAAAATTCAGACCCGCAAATAAAAAATTATTGAGACCTAAAAGATATGTATAAAATTCTCAGACAAACATAGCAACTATCGATATCAAAACCTCAGGAAAAAAAAAAGGGGACGAAAATTTAATCAATAAAATCTCAAAGCAACCTCAGATCTAGTGTTGATATGGCTAACATCGGCCGCAACACCGGGGGTATTAGCAATATCGTAGAGAGCGAGTGTAGAGACGAGAGGATTTAACTTCATCAACAACGCCAACGGTTGGCCGATTCCGCCAGCGGCGCCCAGGACGGCCACCTTGCGGTCGGGCACGGACTCTGCAGAAAATCCACGGCGGCGAATAAGGTGAGATGAGGATGAGTAGGTTAGGGCTTTGATAGATCTAACAATCGAGTTCCTCATTTTCTTTGAGTGCGTGAGAGAGAGGGAGCAAGAGTGGCAGAGATGGGTTAACGGGGACCGGGTAGTGAGCTGTTGAGGAATTGATACTTTCGAGGACCAAAATGGGGACTGTTTGGAAACGGGTTCTACTTTCTACTGTCAAAATGGGGACTGTTTGGAAACGGTTTCTGCTTTCTACTGTCAGTATCTTGGTTTTAATTTTATATAAGATCAGGAACAAGATCTTCTGTTCAGTTTTATTGTGTCTTATTATGTCCAGTAAATCTCAGTCATTTATTTATGCGGGTCCTACGTGAGCTTTACAAAAATAAACGTAAAGTCTACATAAATGAATGGTTGAGATTTACTGGATACAATAAGACACCATAAAAACTGAACAGAAAATCTGGACTCATAAGAACAGAACAAGGCCTTCTTTCACAAAGCCTTCTTCTCATCCAAACTGGGTTGTACAAAAGAATTAATAAGGGAAGTCACGACTAAAGAGATTAAAGATATTATTGTCCTTTTCCCATGCAAATGTCCAAGAATAAATGACTTTAATGTCAAGTTCTTTCATATCACGTAGGGAGACAATAGTGAGATGGTGACTAAATATGTTAGAGAGTTTTTCACGTCTCAAAGAATTCTTACAAAAATGAACAAAACATATCTATTTTTGGCTCTAAAGGTTCCAATCCTTCAAGCATGAATGACTATAGGCCTATAGCCTGTTGTAATGTAGTCTATAAGGTCATAGTCAAAATACTTGCCAATAGGTTAAAGAATTTTTTGCCCAAAATCATCAATCCTTGTCAATATGCCTATGTTCAGGATAGAAACATAGGTGATAATATTAAGATTGCCCAAAAACTATTTAAGGCCTATAGTTCTAAAAATGTTATCAAGAGTTGTGATTTGAAACTAGATTTCGCTAATGTATTTGACTGCTTGAAATGGAGCTTTATCCTCTCCTCCTTATAAGCTTTGGGATATCATCAAACATTTATCTCTTAGGTTCAAAGCTATACAACTTTAGTTTTCTACTCCATTACATAAACGGCAAACCAACAATGATCCTAAGAGTTGCTAGAGGTATTATATAGGGTGATCCCTTATTACCTTACCTATTTATCATATGTAGGGAGACCTTTTATAGCTTGACAAAACCAAAAATTACCCTTGAACCCAATTTCAAGTATCATTACAAGTGTAGCAAATTAAGTATCTTCCAACTCTCTTTTGCAAATGACCTGGTCTTATTGTGAGGTGTCACTCCCACTTTTCATTAATCATATGGAGGAATTTAGTTGTTATCTCAAGTTTGGCCTTTAACCCTGTTAAAAGCTCCTTCATCCTTTTGGTAGTCTCTAATGTAAGTGTTAGTTTCTAGTTTTAAGTGATTAAATTAGTAACAACTTCCCTTCAGGTACCTTGTAGTTCCTATTATTTAAGAAAAACTCATTAAAAAGGACTAATATCCTCGTTTGAATTTCATAAATAAGAGGATTAATAATTGGTGTAACAAATATATTTCTTATAGAGGAAGATTGTAGTTGGATTTAGCTATTGAGTAGCTAATACATCTGCTAATGCTCACATCTTGCTTTACCAAAATGAGTTATAAAGGATGTTGATAAGATGTTTAGAGACTATCATTATAAAGGATGTTGATAAGAGGTTTAGAGACTATCTTTAAATTGGTTCAAACAACAACCCTAAGGTATCCAATGTTAAATGAGAAGTGGTGTGTTATGCAAAAAGAAAGTAAATCTTATTAAAGGTAACATCAATTTTAACCTTAAAATTTTCATTCTATTATAATCATGATCTAAATCTTTATTTATATATGATTAATTTTAAACATTTAAAATGTTTTATGGGAATGAGAACATCTCTAATCTTAAACTTTTTTAAAGTTAATGTTTTTAAATTGAACTCCTATAAAATTCGGTTGATTATTCAATTAAGTTTTTTAGATTAAAAATTATTTTGAACTAAAAAGAAGGTTTATTTTTGGCAACATAAGAGCTGAAAAAACACCAAAAGCAATTTTCCATAAGAAAGCAATGTATTACATACTTCTAAGTAAGATCATCACTTGTTTATTAGAAAGAACAATAGAAATAGTAAATAGAAAACATCGAATGATTAATAACTTTGGTTTGGGCTCCTTTAAATTTTGCATTGCTTTAGAAATTGGCAACACTTTAATAGGAAACTAAAATTTTACTTTAACAAACTAAAGGCTTTAAAGGATGTACAAGTAATGGTGGTTTTGAAATTTGTTGCCCTGTTAGTGTTGAAGAGATTAAAGAGTCCTTAGATCTTTAAGGTGGGGGTAGAAGAAGACGAAGAGGTGGTGGTGATAGTGGAGTAGTTGCAATCAACTACTCCAAAACATTATTATTTTTTAAAGTAGGAATACTCGGTGTTAATAATAGTGGTGCATTTGAACTCTTTCAGAAACCTCTTTTTCAGAGATGTGGAAGTCAAAGAAAGCAAAGGAGACCTCCAACTCTAATCCTTTTTGTTTTTATCAAATAGCAAGTAGCAGGCAATATAACAAAAGGGAAGAGACAAAGGAAGAGAGGAATATTGCAAATAACAAAGGAGGAGAGGAATGTTATCATCATTTTGTTATAATTTTCATTTATTAATAACTTGTATGACAATATTTCATGATGTTAAACAATCCAAAGTTCTTTTAGGCAATATAAGATGTTTAAGCCTTAGGTCTAGGCAATTCAACCATTAGGCTAGCCTGAAGCTTAAATTTTTTTAAAAAGTTTGAGCCTAGCCTAAACTTCGACCAAATTGGACAATGTTGGGTCAGACTTGAGATTTTTTGTCATCCCTAGTTTTAGGGCTTAAAATAATGATAAAGGGCCTAGCATGAGTTTTAGGTTTTCAAATGAAAGATAAAATGCCTATATTGAGTCCTAGAGATTGAAATGATGATAAATTGCATATAAGGACCTTAAGGCTTAAAAAGAAAGATAAAATGCCTATACTGAGTCCTAGAGATTGAAATGATGATAAATTGCAAATAAGGACCTTAAGGCTTAAACAGAAAGATAAAATGTCTAAAATGAATTTTAAAGCTTAAAATATAAATGAAGTACTTATAGTTAAGTTTGAGGGTTTGAAATAAAGGGAACATATATAGACTTAGGTATTAGGACTTGAGATAGAGAAAAGATTCTTGATTTGGAAATGAGAAATGCCTAGGGATTTAGTGAATCGGTACCTAAAGCCTTAAGCAAATTTTAGATTTAAGGAAAGTAGAGAAAGTGAACGAATTAGTAACTTGGTGCCTAAGATTCAACTTAAACTTTTAAGATTTTCTAGACTTATATTTTGGACACTAACACGTATGTTTTGACTTAGATAATTTTGGAATTTACTTCAAACTTAACCTTTTTAGTTCTTTTTATAATTTTAACTTTCATAGAGTGAATTCACTTCTTACATTATACAGTCAGTTAATAATCAACAAAATAATAAGAAAATTAACATTTGGGTTTCATTTAGGTTTGAGCCTATACCAATCACTTGGGGCATTAAGTATAAGACACAATTAATTAAGATTGCCTTTTTTGGTTTGGGTTCCTAAGAACCAAGAGTCTAGAAGAGGATTTTATTAGTTTTATACATGATCCTAATTAAGTTAGGTCTAAAAGGCATATATTAAACAAGTATGATAAATAACACTTTAATTCACTTCATGACAAAGATATAAAGGCTAATATGATAGGTTTAAAGATTAATGACCACTTTAAATTGCTTTTGGCTCATCGATTATTTCAATTACTCATCAATATTCTCACTTACTTTAATTAGATTCTACATGATAATGATAATATCATGCCCTTCTTGAAGCTTCAAGTTGTATCGAGCAAATACCAAATTATTTAATCTTTTGTGTTCCAATCTCTTCATTTTTTTAATATGGATGAATTCAAATGTATTCCAATTCTTTTCACACCCAATTGCACTCATATATTGATTAATAATTCAAATTGTAAATATTTACAATTCTAAAACACCTCCTCTAAATTAATCCTTCTAAGCAATTGTAAGATAACAAATATAATCTTATAAATAAAATAAAGTGATGATTAATTTAAACAAATAACAAAAGTGAAGAAATATATACCTGGATTAAGTTTGTCTCTTTAATGTATTGCAATTGTCATCCTAAAATCATTACAAACATCTTTGTATACCTCCATTCGTGAACTAAAGAGATCTAGCATCATCTCATAAGAAATAGTTATTGGGATAATTAATAGCATTCCACTATTAATTCAACTTTCTTCGTAAAACTTAGTTCAAAATAGACACTCAGATTTTAAAATATCTCAGTAGCAAACAATAGAGAGTAAAGTTGTTTTTTTCATCTTTAATTAATGACAATAAGATAAGGTATGTACAAAGAAGACTTGTTTCTCATATTGGCCTTAATTTCTTCCTTTTCCCTCTCCATGACATCAAAGAAGTAACTTATTATGTCCTTCCCATCACTATCATCTAAACAAAGTACTTTAACCAGTGTTTCCTTAAAGCCTATTACTTACACCAACTTCCTCCACAAAATCATCTCCAAGATACTTGCATCTAGATTGAAGAAGAAAATCACTCCACTCATCAGTGATAATCAAAGTACATTCATAGGCAATAGGCAAATTGGGGACAATGTTTTAATTATGCAAGAATTGCTAAAGGGTTATTTAAGGTCTAATTCTACTCCCAATTGTACTATCATAATCAACTTTTGCAAGGGTTATGATAGTATTAGTTGGAATTTCCTATGGAAGGTGTTGGAAACTTATGATTTTCGAAGAATGTTCATTAATCGGCTGAAAGAATGTATATCAACTGCTAGTTATTTTCTACTGATTAATGGGAGTCCCTCAAACTATTTCAAGGCTACTAAAGGATTAAGGCAAGGGGACCCTCTCTCCCCCTACCTATTCATACGTTGCATAAAAACTCTAAACTTTATCATCAAACATGAAGTGGAAGCTAACCCCAAATACATGTTCCATTTTAGTTGCAAGAAAATAAGACAAACCAATATGTCTTTTGAAAATGATCTTTTACTATTTTGCAATGACAAATTGGAGTCCATTCAATCCTTCATGAAGGCTCTAGACAGGTTCAAAAGTTTATCAGGTTTACAGATCAACTTTAACAAAAGGCAATTCCTAATCTTTAAAGGTGTTTCTTCTTTGGAATCCCAAATTGCTTCAACCACTTAAATGTCGTTGCTTTATCTGGGATTCCTTTTCGCTACCAAGAGGCTTAATTACTTTGATTGCATTCCACTCATCAAAAATTCCAGAAAAGGATTAATTTCTGGGTGAATAAATTCTTATCCTATATGAGGAAGCTCCAACTTATCAAATATGTGCTCAATGCATTACACATTTACTAAAGTTCACATATCTTTCTTTCTAAAAATGTTATCAAGTCAATTGAAAGATTATTCAAGAACTTTTTATGGAATCACTCAAGTGGGGTTGTAAAAGTACTGTGCTTTCCTAAAGAGGAGGGGAGCTTAAATATTTCTTCAGTTAAATTAACTAACCAAACTCTTATCCTTAAAAGATTATGGTGATACCTGAGGATAGAAAATCCTTGTGGATTAGGTGGCTACAGTCTTACTTCCCTAAAAGCATATGCAAATGGGAGATAAACAAGAGTCCTTCTCACTTTTACTTCCTAAATCAACTACTTCATTTGAAGAACTTAGTCCAAGAGGATGTTTCTTGTAAATTAGTAATAGAGAACAAATTTTACTATGGTTTGACAATTAGTTTGGTCAAGGTTCACTCATTCAGCTCCAAAGTAAACCTAGGAATTATCTCACCTTTCCCCTCCATACTAAACTTAACTTTTTCATCAATGGAAACACCTGGAAATTTCCTGATAGCCTCAACCACCTGTAACCTTAAGATGCCCCAAGTCCATCTAGACCTAATATTTTTTATTAGAAGGATCAACCAATTTACAAACTGTAGAACAAGCTTACTAAGCATATTCTTAGAAGGAAGATTCGAGTGGTTGATTGGCACATAATCATTCGGCATAAAGTACTACCCCAAGGTTTCTTTTCTTTTCTAGCTCACCATTAAGAATAGGCTCAATATTACTGATAGAATTGGTTATCTCGATGTTAGTAGGTCTTAGCGATTATGTTCAGCACATGAAGAATCCAGGGATCACCTGTTCTTCATGTGCACAGCAGCTAATGGTATTTGGGAACAAGTGAAGCCGAAATGTCTCTGGACTACTCCAAAAAGCTCTCCCTAGGAGAAAACAATCTCCCTAGCATCATTCACTAGTTATCAACACAAATTTCTCTTCCTAAAGACGAAAAATAGATCAGCACAATAGCTATAGGTATTTGTGTGCAGATCATTTGGAAAGAAATAAATTCTAGACGATTTGAGTCCAAGTTTAAATCTACTGCATCACTTATCACAGAAGTTATCAATTGGACCAAAGAACTAATCACTCTGAAGAATTTAGCAGCAAATTGCAAATCCAATCTACGAATTTCTTTGAATATTTAATCAATGTATTGTATTCGAATCTTTGACTTTTGGTAGGCACTTCCAATATGTTTTTATCATATGTTGAACAGTACTTCCCTTAAACCTCATTTTAGGATGTAATTTCATTCTTTATTAATGTTACTTTTTTCTTTTTCAAAAGAAAAACTTAGACGAAAAATGATATTAAGACCAAAATTCATAATCTCTAAGTATAATTTTAGAAACCTTTATTCTAGCACTAGACTTGACATGTTAAGATGCAACCTATTTATCACTTATAAACATTTGTGCCAACTCCTTTATTTAAATGAAACACTAAAGTGATAATAAATTAGTTGCAAATCTTATAATGGAAGGATGACATAAGTTCCTACCATTTCTGAAATCCTTTCTAATCAAATTTAGAACCCAATCATAATTATAAATAAACTTAGTCACTTTTCTCTCTTTTGCACAATTTTATTAATAATAGGAAAGTAACTAATCTCCTATATTTTTCAACATCAAGTTAATACATTGTACATCACAAGGAATTTCTTAGAAAGAATTATACATGTTTTGCGACCTCTATCTAGCTACTTTATAAGTAGCATCATTATCAGTGATGAACTGTACAGTGTTTTTAAGCATAACTTCATTCACAACTTCATTAAATGTCTCTAATAGAGTATCAATATTCCTTACAAGATCATATGCATCAACAGACTTTAAAAATATCATCTCCTTAATAGAATAAACCAAAAAATTAATGATGGGCTCATGTCCTCTTTTTGTCTATCCATCACACATGGTCGGACATCTATAAGTTGCCCATGTCATTCTTCTTTCACTCAAATAACTTTTTATTTTACAAACAAAGCTGCTTAGAATATTATTTATGTAGTTTTCAATTGAAGGGGCTTTATATCCTAAACTATAATCAGTAATAGTATCCATCATAGGTTGGTAATAATAAGACTGAGAAGCATTGAATGACACTCCTACATTGTACCAGCATCTGATCATTACCATGTCTACGGTCTAAGTTGCTTCTTTATATTTCAATACATTATAACCTTTTATTTCTCATTATCATCATCATCGTCATCATAATAATAATAATAAAAAATCAAAAACAAAAACAAAAACAACAACAACAAGAAGAAGATTGCAATACATTATAACTTTTTATTTCTCATAATAATAATAATAATAAAATAACAACAACAACAACAACAAGAAGAATAATGATGATGATGATGATGATGATAATAATAATAATAATAATAATGATAATAATAATAATGTAGTTAGTGAGGACTAATGAATATTTTGATCTTTTTGTTAGTTACTCCTTTATAATTCCAAATTTATGTTTTCAAACCAAACATTGGCGTTACATCATCATTAGAAATTCTTAAGAATAAACCAAACTAAATAATTCATATTCTATTCTATTCCTAAAGAATCATCATTTCATTTCTTATCTATTCTTACAGGTGAACCAAACGCATTGTAAAGAGTAAAAGGCACTTGCCATCTGAAGCTACTTTTACTGCTACCATTTATACACTATGGAAGGAACGAAACAACAGAACCTTTTTGCACAAGGAGGAAAAGAAATAGTAGTTAACAGATAAGACTATTAAAAGATCAAAGCAGCTATTATTGCTAAGAATATCTAGCATACTCTTTCACTAGATATGAAAAATAGATGGCACTTATAAGTTAAAGTCAATATCAATCTGATTCCTCCTTTTGTACAATTTTCAGTAACTATTTTTTGTAACTAGTTGTAAGCTAATTGCGTAGTACTCACTAGAATGTTATCTTAGTTTCACGTATAGTTAATGCAATTCATTAATTTTTTTATATAAAAAGGGCACTTACCTCTCATGTGGTTTCATCAAAACTACCAAAACTACTTTTGTGCTTTAAGAATCTCGTGGGAAACCATTGGATTTGTGATAAGTCCAAAATTTGTCATTTTATTAAGTTTTTAACTCTAATTAATATGAAAATTTTTAGACACAAACGTTCCACATGGTTGGTCATGCCATAGAGGGATTATTGAAAATTAGCAAACCAAAAGGATGGTATATGTCAAACAAATTGATTTATCAATTTATTATATTTATATAACATTATTTATATTAAAATATATTAACATGTAACTTGTAATATTGTTTTTATTAAAACTTAAAATTAAATTAAATTTACTAATTATTAATAAATATTTATCAGTTTAATATGATAGTAAACTACATTTTCACTAAAATTTTATTTATTAGATAATAATACTAATAAAAATGAATGATTTCTCATTTTATTTATAGTACTTTTATAAAGAATTAATAATTAACTTAATTAGTTCTTCTATAAAATTCTTATTGTCTTTATTAATTTATTATATTTTTGCATCATTACTTATATAAGCCCTCAAGGGGTGTGGCTTGACTTATATGAAATAATTATAAACATATATTTAGCATGCAATTTAATTATTAAGTTATAATATATATATTTTTAGAATGATAGTACAATAAGTTTATTATAATTATTTTATAAAATAATAATTAATAAGATAATTAGTATGTTATATTAATTTCCAGAAGTTCTTACGTGTCTAGAAATTTCCATGCCAGGCAGAGTTAACAAAATAATTTAATTGAAAACTAATTTTGGACTTTTCAAAACATATAAGGACTTTCAATAAAATTTTTAAAGTACAAGGAGTTTTAGATGTGATTAGGGATGATAATGGGCCGGTCCGGCGCGACTTGACCCGTGGCCTAGGCAACCAGGGCTAAAGTTAGGGTAGGTTGGGTCGGACCAAGACTATCATCCCTAGATGTGGTTGACGAAACTACCTAAGAAGCCTCGGTATGTTGCTCTTAAAATAAAAAGAAAATTGACCTAAGCTTTCAATTTTTAGATTGAGCTAGAACTTAAAGGTTTTGTTAATGATATTTAAAAAAAAAAGAGATAGAAAATTACCTATGATTTAATTTGGATTGCACTAAGATTTTAGAATTTGGTTTAGCCTTGAGATTGAATTGACTTTGAGTATACTAAACTTGGTTTTGGCATTAACAATGTGCTAGCTTTGCAGCTTGAATGGTTTTAAACTTTAACCTTAACAATTCAAGGACTATATTTGGTTTAAGACATTATTTCTATTACTATTTACTAAATAACTTCTTAAACTAATCTACTTTGAACTAAATTGATTTTAGAATCACCTAACTTTTATTAAAATAATTTAAGTCATTAGACTCGTCTCATTCCATCATTTGGCATATATATATTCATGTTACATGTATTAAAAAAAAGTTAGAGCTTAAACTAAAAGTTGATTATCAAGATTGATAAAATCAAACATATATTTCCGAAATTCTTTCACAAATGAACTTTATAAGATAGTGAAATTGTACAACAAATTTGTTTTGATGAGAATGTAGTCGATTTATTTATAGAAAATTTCTGACATCAACATTTAAGATGTTGATATACAAGACAAGGATGTGTTGATAAAAGTTAAATATGAAATGATTTCATAATATTTCTTCTTATTATCATGTTAAAAAAATTAAGAAAAAATAACCATAATCTAAAATTTGTGTCATAATCAATGACATGAAATCTTGTAATGGGATACAAAAATTACACATTTTACTTTAAAATATGCTAGAATATCATTATATTAACATACAAATGAGTAGGAATATTAAACTAAATATTTGTTTGAATACATCGGCTATGTCTAGAGAAATTAAGCTCCTCATATCCTTAAAATAAGAGATAAGTTGGATAAAGACATAAAGCCTATTATTGGTAATGGAGAGGATAGTTAGCTCTTGTTTAATAATTAAAGTGAAATTAGTTCGCTATATTTGGTCCCAGTAGCACTATATTTGAGATCTATCTATAATCTCAAGGCCAAGGTCAAAGAACTTATCAAAAGGAAATAATGGTACATTAGATTTATAGGCATCTATATCATTCAAGAGATTTCTCTTATCAAAGGGAATGAATGGTACATTAGATTTAGATTAGAGGCTTCTCTATCATTCAGGAGAATTTGCCTAAATATAACCTGAACCTATCTACCAAGGATAATATAAGGTGGATTATAAATTCTTCTAGTTTCTTTCACAAATAAAGATTGTTTTCAGTGTTCAACGAATGGAGTAAATTGGTGTCCTCTTAAAAAATATCCCCAAGCTATCATTCATCATATGGCTTACAACTAGGAAGAAAGTATCTTGTCAAAATAAGAGGCTCCAATACTTTGAGTCCTATTTGTAAACTATGCAACTTTGAGCTTGAAAATAGGGATCATCTTTTCTTCAAGTTCCATTACTCCAAAGGCCACTGGATATGAATTTTGGAGCTATGTGATCTTCATTGCAACTTGTATGAACAAATAGTCAGTTGAGGCTTCTAAAATGAAGTTGTTGTAGAAAGGGCACTTTATCCTTCTCAACCTATCTTTCAACTATGGCATCAATGCATTTGGAAGGAAATGAATGCCAAAATCTTCAATAGTAAAAGTCTAGATATGAGGATACAAAACACAATTTCTTGGATTAGAGAAATCATCTTGACCAACATTGACACTAAGCTCCTGACAAGAAGCATGGCTAGTATATGGAGTTTGGATTATGAATAGGGCAAACAGTCTAAATCTCAGTTTTATCTATACTGTTGGGAAAGAAACTGATAAAATGGAATGTTGGATAGCCTATACAGATTTAAAGTTATCATTTGACTCTTTATTTACATGATTAGGACCTATCCCAATATCACTAAGAATATATATGAAACTGGCTATGAGATGATTCTATAGATGTAAGTGCCAAGCTAGTTATAGCTTATTGTTGATGTAAACTCTGAAGAACTTATTTCAAGTTCCTGACTCACGTTGTAACTCCTTTCACAAACTTGTTCTTTAATACAATTTCCCTTTTAACTTCTTTTTAAAGCATTGTTAAGAGTTTTCAAGTGTGGTGAATTGTTCAAGCTAGAAATTATTATATATTGTCCCTAGTTAAATATTATAGAGAAATATAAGAGATTGTATCATGTTTATAAGGTAAAATTTTTAATAAATTTAAAATTAATGATTTATTTCATAATGCATTGTGACAATATCACAATGGACTTTATGAAAAAAGGCCTATTTAAGTTCACAAACTTGACTCTAAATGCATACTTGTCTTTGAACTTTTTCTTCTTTTTTTTGCCAAAGAATCTTCAATTTTACTTAATATTGTCATTTGAACTTATATTTTAAATTGATATGAAATGCAACTCAAATGGTCCCTCTTAAGTATTGACTAACTAAAAAGATTAAATCACTAATGATATTTTTGTAAAAAAGGTTTAAGAGAAAATATTATACAATATTTAACTTTGATTAACATGCAAATTTAAATTTAAACTTTTTTTTGTTGTCAAATAAGCTTACAATTTATTTAATAATATTGTTTTGAAAATTTTTCAACATGTTATAGAGTATGATTAGACACTATACATTAACAAAAATAAAAAATCAAATATTTAAATATTCTTAATAATAAATAATTATTTATTTCTTTTGGAATTCCTCTATAAATAAAATTTGATTATTTGATATCAGATATTTATTTATAAATTCCTCTATAAATTAAATTTGATTATTTGATATTACATATTTATTTGTACTCTTTATAAAGATGTATATATGTGTAATAACTTATTTCAATTTCTACAAATACATCAACATATTATTTAACTAATGCAATTCAGATAGTTAATGTTATATAATGAAATTGAATAATGAATATAATACATAAATATTTATAAATATTCTAAAATGTAATTATTAAAATACAATATTTAAAAGTATTTAATAAAAATTATTTTATTTATCTATTTTAGATTTATGTTAAAAAAATATAAATTAAATTCAATTATTTAATATCAAAGTATTTTATTTATATTCTTCATACGATATAATAGTTCATTTCAATTTGTAAGTGAGAAATCCAAATAGGTGTATTAGTTTCGCAAAATCTTCAATTTACCGCAGTCATTTATAGCACAATCAAAAACAAAAAAATAAACACACAAATATAAATCAACACTGATATTTGTTAACGCAATTCGGCACACCTTACCTATGTCTACGGGCCCTCATCTGACTTAAATAATTCTTTCACTAACGACGATAGTTTTATACAAGGCTTTACTGATCCGAAACCATTCAACCCTTGACACTATCCCTTGTCTTCACAACCTGTGAAAGAATTTCACACCTAATAGTACGACCTTATACTAACCTCAACAGAGGATTTTCTTATACAATGTTTAGTGATAACGAAACAAACTAAATAACTCAAGTGATTAAACAAAATTCAACATAAATGAAAACACTTGAGAAAGAAAAGAAGAGCAACTTTCCGATAGGTTCAGCTCCACTGAAATATATCTGAAAGTTATCACCATACACTGTGCGCTGATTCACGTAAATTCTAGTACCAACTTACGGAGCAGTAACAACATCAATAGTGCAGCCAACAACCAACCTTCAGCAGAAGGTAAATGTAATCCACAAAATAACCCAGCTTTGAAGCACATCAACGACGCGCCTAAAAAGGAAAGCACGACAAAAACCACGACCAAAGACTCAACCAACATATTCAAATTGCCTAACAGATTCACACAAGGACAGAAACGAAAAAAACACAGCTGCAACCCCAAACCTTTATGACAATGATGTCTTTTTAGTAGTGATATATATTTTTACAATAATCAAAAGAGAACAATAATGGAACACCATCGTAGACACATGCATAAGCTAGATAATCTCTACACAAAGAAGTCCTCAAAACTACCTATAGTAATCTAACAATTTTCTTCAATCACCCCACATGATTCACATACACTTCTTCACCCAATCACTAAACCAAGCAATCACGCAACATCCCTCAACTCACTAAAATAATTAAATCAAGGCTTCACCACGACTACAATCAATACTCCATCAAAAAATCACCAAAATCACTCACGTGTGTTATCCAGCTGCAGGGTCACACACACTAGAAGATGAAACTTAGAATCACATACGTAACTACCACTGCAGCAATTTGCCTAAAATATTTTAATCAACCAACGTTATTTATAATACACTCCTAATAAACATAGACTTTTATTTCACTTCAAGTCTTATCTTCAAATCCAATAATCATTATCTTGAATACCCAATAATAAAAAATGCCAAAATTAAATAATGAGATATAATAAATATCTTAACAATCTCCCCCTTTTTGACATTTTTGTTATAAATAAGAAACTTTTCTTTGAATCACATAATTGAATATATATAAGTATTGAAGTCATAATACTCCCCCAATCCAAATTCAAGCTCCAAAAAACATCCATTAAATTCTTCAAGTTTAAAAAACATTCAAAGAAACAATAATGAACAATTATCTAATGTTGGAACCCATAACCGGATGTCCAACCTCTTACGTTGGATCCCGAATCCAGAACCCAACTACTGAATCCGAACCCATCATACTTATACATGATTCGGGTCCCAACCAGAAAACGAAACGAAAGAACAAAAACCAACGCAAATCGAAGGCTCGGAATCGAAAGCAAAATAAACTGAAACGAATTGAATCGGATAACAAAGTATGGAAACAAACGAAAGCAGAAGCAAAAGCGAATCAATCCGAATGGCATAAGGCGGAAGCAAAGCGAACATATATAAACACATTTCAACCAAGTCAAAGCGAACAAATGGTTCAATCGAACTTGAGGGCAAATTTTTGCCAAAATTCAACTTAATCTGAACATGTTACATTTTTGTGAGAGAGGGTAGAAAATTTGTTGAGAAAATCAATGGTTCAAATTTTAGGTGAATCGGAGGCCAAACGAGAAAGTTATAAGAGAAAATGCAAAAATGACCAAATGAATAGTAATTGACCATATG
>JANIPN010000005.1:46011975-46025037 GCA_027478595.1 Erythroxylum anguifugum
CTACTTCTAACTTAAATAAAACTCCAATTTAGACTTCTAAATTCCATCTATTGAAGCAATTAACCTCAAACCTTCTTATTCATTTATTTCAAAAAAAATTCCACACAAGCTTTAATTAAAACAAAACCTTTCATTAAAAATCAATAACCTAAGCCAATTAAACCCTCAAATTATTCCAACCAAAATTAAAATTATTAATCTAAACCTCAAAATAATTTAAACATGCTTATTGATTATGAAAAAGGAATCGGGGCCCAACATATCCTTCCAGGGAGTCTGTGGGTGTTACAAAAGCAACTAGTGGTCTTAGACAAGGGGATCCCTCATCCCCTTATCTCTTCATTCTTTGCATGGAAACTCTCAATTCAATCATCAGAAACGAAGTGCTCCTCAACTCCAATTTCAGACATCATGCATAGTGCAAGAAAATTGGCTTAATTAACCTTTGTTTTGCAGATGATGTCCTCTTATTTTACAGGGAAAAAATGGACTCCATTCAAACTTACATGAAAGCTCTCGACACTTTCATAGGTCTGCAAATAAACCCAAACAAGAGTCACTTCCTCCTATCCAAAAGTGCCAATGCATTGGGACTTCCATCTCTCAAACCACTTGAATGAAATTCAAAAATCCACCCCTTATGTACCCGGGATCACTTGTCTCAACTAAAAGGTTCAACTTCATGGAGGTGCACACCACTTTTAGAGAAAATTTAGATGAGGATCAACTCATGGATAAATCAATTTCTCTCCTATATTGGGAAGATGAAACTCATCGAATTGCTGCTAAATTCATTGCACATATATTGGAGTTCCCACTTTTTCTCTCCTAAGGCGTAATTAAATCGATTGAAAAGTTGCTCAAAAACTTTTTATGGAGCCATCTAAATGGTGCTAAAGGATTTGCTAAAGTGAAGTGGTTAAATATATGTCTTCCTAAAAAAGAAGGTAGATTGAACATTACTCCAATCAAGGCCACAAATCAGACTTTGATTCTTAAAAGACTATGGTGGATACTAACAGATAAAACTTCACTTTGGATAAGATGGCTACACTTTTACTTCCTCAAAGGCAGAAGCATATATGGAATTAAGTAAATTGCCTCATACTCTCACTTTCTCAACCAACTTCTGAAGTTGAAAGATAGGGTACAAAATGAAGTCTCATGCACAATTAGGAATGGTAGATTGGTATCTCTTTGGTATGACAACTGGTTGGGCATGGGACAACTCATACAACATTTCAACAGCTTAAGCAATTCACAAACCTCATCTCTCAACATAAGACTTAGCTCCATGATTAATGATGTATCCTGGCATTTCCCTCGTAGCCTAAGACACCTACAACCTGCTTATCCACCCAACCCAACCTCTTTTGATACCTTTTACTGGCAAGACCAACCGACCCATAAACTTACCAATAAAAGCATCAAATACTTGTTAAAAAGAAGAAACTCAAAGGTAGTTTGGCACAAGATCATATGGAGCAAGGCTTTAACCCGAAGAGTAACCTTTATACAATGGATAACAATCCAAAATAGACTCAATACATCCAATAGAATATCATATCTGCAAGTGGACAAAACTTGTCCAATGTGTCAAGTTCATATGGAAACAAGAGATCATCTCTTTTTTTCATGTCCTTTCAACAGCACCATATGGGATCATGTCACAAGGAAGTGTCTATGGCTTGATCCTGAGAACTCCTTCACTGAAATTACTCAAAAATTGCTTAACCTGACAACTCACTTAAGTTCAAACAAGTTGATTCATATCCTATCCTCAGGGCTTTTTGTATATGTATTGTGGAAAGAAAGAAACTCCAGAATATTTGCAAACAAGAGTTCCTTCAGGGAGTCCAAAATTATAGAGATCTTTAAGAAATTCAAAGAGTTGATCCTACTTAAAAATCTCAAACAGACCTGCAGCACAAACACCTTATCCTCATTGAACATCAAGCTCACTGATCTACTATAGCTTGGTTGTTTATCTTAGTATAATCTTCTCTTTTGTTTAGTTCTTACCCCCTGCATATGTATGCAAGGATAGCTACGGTACTACCCTTGCTATTTTGTTATTTTGGCATAACTATACTAACTTCTCAATTTATTAATTTAAATTGTTGTTTCTTTTTTTAAAAAAAAAACAATGAGATAGACATTGTATCAAGTCAAAGCATGCTACTCCTAAGGATGAGACTAGCAACTTTGGCTAGGAATATCATCTTTGAAATTTTTGATGAAATAAGATCTAAATTATGCTTGTAATTCAATTGCATAGCTAACTTAGAGTTGGTAGCTTTTCACTATCTTGTCTGTGTGGTTAAACATAGTCTTGATATTGTATATTTGAACCTTTTGTCTATAAATTTAGATACCTTTCAAAAAAATGGAAACCAGGCGTGGAATTGAATACGTGATTCAACCCAAAAGGATTTTGCATAAGAAAGATTCGAGCTCAGTAAAACAAACGTTACTAATAAATTAACTGCAAATTTCCAAACATGAATTTGCATTCAAACCTATATTATGTTGACTCACTCAACCGCAATCTGCAAATTTAATGGTAACATGAAGCTCCCAAGGACAAGTCATTGGTGCCTATAATCCTCATTCTATTCTCTACCCAAAAAATGGATTTCATAGTTGAACTGCATTCCAATATCCGTAAAAAGCACAAGTTTCCGCAAAGAAAATATTACCCAATCATAGTTTCAGTTCCATGCATTGGCATCCTGCTCTGGAAGTTGGGAGAGATGGATATTCCCTTTGTTTAAGTTCAATTTAAATTTCTTAATCTTCTCGTGCTTGTACACACAAAATCTTACAACCACGTGTTTGGAACTGAGCCAAAAACCAACTATAAGCATTTACATGAATTTTTAAAAGCAAAGTTGGAAACACGATGTCGCATAGACATTGTTGCATGGTATCTTACGGATGTTATTCTTACCTTTAGAGTAAGTTTTTCATCATAACAAATGGGGCTCAAATTTACTCTTGTTCTCAACAGTATCTAGAACCAAGAATGCTCGCCAGGTCAATTGGTCCAAGGACCTAGGTTTGACTCCTGGTAACGGGAGGAAGTGACTGCTCTGCTAGGGGGCTGCCCAAGATCAAACCGTGGTTCAATCTTCTAGCGATGATCGGGCCTGCGACTGGGGCCCTTGGAGTTGGGAATCAACCTTTTGGTCCAAGAATGCTCGCCAGGTAGGTACCTCACTGAAATCCATCCGAATTCATGTTTTTCAGCTACTTGGGCTTCGCTGGAAGTCAAAATCGGCAAAAATAACTTTTTGCGTATATAGGTTCCCAGAGAAATGGTACTCATTAAGATACTTTGTCTGACATATCAATAATTATATCACGAAGAAAAGTGGAGCAATTCAAGTAGGATACTAGCTATGTTGTTCCCATGTTAATTACAATCAAACGGTAACATGAGTGGTCACTTGACATAAATGATTCTAAGGGGAACGGACTGGTAGAACAGATGTTGGATTAGATTTAGAAGAGTTTCGCTAAAAGAAGAGTCAAGAAATGCAGAAAGTATGACACTAACTAATGAAATGAGAATGTTGAAATTAGAGCCAGATTCAAGTTATATGATCTAGTTTTGTTCAGGTTAGGTCCTTCAGGAGGATCATATCATATAGATATGAATAAAGAAGTTTACGGGAAGATGATTCTCATTCGAAGGGGAAGAGGTTAGTAGAACAGATGTCGGATTAAATTTAGAAAACGATGGCAGCTAAAAGAAGGGTCAGGAGATGAAGAATGCGTCCTTCAGGAAGATCAAATGAATATAAAAACAAACTTGGATTTAACGATCATTCAAGTGACTCTTCTTTCGTTTTCTACAAACGAAAAGCCTCATATTTACTTTTAAAAAATACCTGTACATACCTTTCATAAAAAGCACCTTGCTTGGCAGAACACATTTTCAGTGTCTCTATCCTGCACCTGTAAAGTTACCTAGCTTAAGGTGCTTGAATCTCTCCATTTACATTTAAAAGTCACCTGCAATAACCAATTCATCCATGTCAACCGAGGGTCGTAATCCTCAGGCAATTCCCAGCACCAGGAGAAGACCAACGGAGGCTTTCATTACTCTCATCAATACCTCGAAGGAGAGAGGGCTTTTCTTATTTACTTCTTTGTCAACAAGTTTCAAAGTCCACCTAAGTCTATGTAGCCAGAAAGCAGGAATTTAGAAAGAATGTAATTAGTTGCTTGGAGGGTTTTCTTCATACCTTACGATAGTACCCCAGGCATATAGGAAATTATCTTAAGGAACACAAATTGCTTGTGATTTCCTACCTAAATATCTTAATACAACGAGGCATATAGGAAATTATCTTAAGGACCATTAGCTCTGAAGGCACGTTTTCTCACAGAACCATGTAATGTCATATCCGTTGAGTTTGATAGTCAACTCCAACCATGTGGCCTTCAGAAATGATGTTGATCCAATCTATCCAGCAAATACCTTAGCATTCTTGCTAAGAATCCATGTAAATTCAAGGTACTTCTTAATTAAGCAATTCCTAGACACATATAGTGTACAAATGCTGAGAGGGTTCGTTTAATAAAACATGGTGAAAATCATCAAATCCCCGAAAATATGAGGGAAATAGAGAAAAGATCAGAACAGAAGAATAAAAGAGAACATAGGAAATTCACTTAGTCTTGTCCAGAATCAGCAATCCTAATAAAATAAAAGCTCTTAAGTTAACTTCTCCAATGTAACAGACATTAAGCAAGGAATCAGAACGCAAATACAAAAAAAAAATTGTATAAATCAAAAATTGCTGAAGGACAAGAGAAGTCATACTTGATCCATTCAAGTCCAACATTCATCAAAACTTCATCTGCATAAACTCTACAGCTCTAGCTTCATCGAGTAATTCTCCAGCCAGACTTCACTTTCCTTTGACAGAATCCTTTCACTTCAATTTCCCCACTCCCTTTTGCTTCTTCTCTTTGAGAATATCCTCATTTTTCACATTCGCTTTCTGCTTCTCTGATCTGGTGCCTTCTTGACTCTTCAGCCTAGCCACTTTTTTCTCCTTTTTCTCATCTTTCCCTCTATCTCCCTTCTTTCTCTTCTTACCCTCTATCTTATCATTATTATTTTCACCATTATCATCATGATCATCATCTAGAGCTTCATCATAACTATCATTGTTGTTGTTGTTATTAGCAGCCTCCAATTTTTCTTCATCAAGTTTGTGAACCAAATTGGCTGTGTTATCCATATACCTAACCTCGTGAATCCTCCCTCTCTTCTTCTTCCCAACTTTTTCTTCCTGAACCTCTGTCTTATCCACCTCTTTTTCCTCCTTACCAGTCTCAATCCTCAACTTCAAATCAGGCACTGCCTGATAAAGTGGCAAAGCCAAGCTCTCAAACAACTTCAAGTGAAACGACCGAATGCCCCCCCACTTCCTAGGCGCAATCTCTGCAATCCCATTAATAGCAGCCCCCACATTGCTCACTATACTCTCTCTATCCATTGAAAGTTTACCCACCTTCACCGAACAACTGGTCCCATTCCTAACACACAACAATGCCGACCCACAAGCATTCTCAATCTGCTCCTTCCAATTCTTGTGCTTCAAATCAACTCCAACCGGAATCTTCTTCTTCTTCTCAAACTGCTTCCCCAGCAACTTTGGTAATAACGGAATCACCCTTTTGTCAGCTAAGAACATGTCATAAGAATCACACAGCTTTCGCTTCGCTTCAAAAGGACGGTAGTCCGTTTTAAGCTTGGAGAGCCTAATGATTTTGGAGATTGGTATACCATCGCTGTCGATCTTCTTTTTGGCGGCATCTTTGTTGAGGCCAGCCTTGGGTCTGTCGTCGATGATCAAGCAGAGCTCGGGGTTGTCGTTAAGGCCAAAGAGAGGATGAGGAAGTGGGATTTTGTGTGCACTTTTGCGGCTAAAAGGCTTTTGTGGGATTTTTTTCAGGGTCAAGAGCAAGTATACGAACTCGTCAAGCTCTAGAAGTTGAGGCTTTTGGGATTTCGATTTGGCTGCTCTCCACTTCAACAGAGAGTCTACGGCTTTTTGTATAAGTTTAGGACTCACACCAGAAGGTGGTGAGGTCGTATCCATGGAGGCTAGTGGCCGAGAGAGGAGATAATGGAACGGAAGAGGGCGAGGTTTAGGGGTCTGGTCTTTAGGGTTTAGCTGATAGAAGTCTTTTATATGTTACTAAAAATAAAAAATGAATAAATGCGGAGGTTTTGTTAAAAATGTTTCAACTTCTCTACCGTAATGAAGCCTTCCTACTATTAAAACATAATTCAAAACTGAAAAAAGAAGAATATATTATACAAGTATCGAAGAAAAATTAGGAAAAACATAAAAACAAACGTTTATGATTTATCCCCTTTACGAATAATAACAAACTTAAAAGTGTTTGTTTAGTATTGTAATCACATACCTTCAAAAAAAGAAAAAGTATTGTAATCACATAACAATCTTTTTATTTTTATTGTTGTGCGTCCTCAACGAAAGGGATGGTATACACGACCGAAAAAGTTAAGTGACAATTTTCAGTGATAATGTTACAAACCTCACCACTAATTTTCTTTAACATTGGCGTAGCCTTTTAGCACGAAAAATAAATATTGTGATGAATATTCTCTTGTAACTCAATTAAGTTATGTTTTTATTAATAGACTTGTTTGAAATGTCATTATAACCTTTGAACACGAAGATAAACATTTGTGATAAATTTTTCCCGATCACTCAGTTACATCACATTTTCAACTATATACTAACTTTATTCACAAACCAAAGGCTAGCTAAATAGTTATTTGCTTAAGATATACACAATTTTTGTTTGTTTTGTTTTTACATTTTATTGCCTACCTTATTTATTTAGCTAATCATTTTCATGAAAAGATACTAACAACATTACTTATTTAATTGACCTATGATTATAAATGTATGTAACAAATTTCCTAAGGTGAGCAAATTAACGTCAGGTCCTAATTAACATGTATATTTAACTAAAGATACCTAGAGATGAATTACACAAGCTAATAAATCTTTATAACTTAGAAGACTATGTTCAAAGATGTTGAAATATAAGAATGAGAGTTTGTCTCACATTGAAAAAAGAGAAAAAAAAAAGACCAACATATAAGTCTAGTGGACTACTCTACCTATCACCAGTTGGTTTTAGGATGAAACCTCACTTGGGCTTGTATGTGGTTTAGCTTTTCTTCTCGTGTGGCCCCGTAAGCCCATTGTAAATTCTAACATGGTATCAGAGCGGGGTTGCTCTTATGTTAGTCGTTAACACCTCGAAATGATGGATTATGTCACGTGTTAGACCCACACGTGAGGGGGTGTTGAAATATAAGAGTGGGAGTTTGTCCCACATTGAAAAAAGAGAGGAAAGAAGACCAACATATAAGTCTAGTGGGCTACTCTACCTATCACCAATTGGTTTTAGGATAGAACCTCACTTAGACTTATATGTGGTCTAACTTTCCTTCTTGTGGGGCTCCCATAAGCCCATTGTAAATTAAAACAAATATTAACTACTCCGAATTGCACTTTCAGGTGGTTTATCCTACGTACGTGCAGTCATGATATTTCAGAATTTCCACAATTTATCTCAAATTACAAGATTGAGGCAGTCACACCACAGGAACATTTCTTGATTGTGATTGATCAATCTCTTGCACAAGAGCTTAAGCTCAGTTTCTTCACTTCTATTGACTGAACAATCAAGTTGTTGGCTGTGCACCATTCCATCACCAACTGCAGTCATCTTAAGGTTGTGAATTTCTTGCAAACTTGTTATCCCAGCCAGATGTTAACATCAAAGGATTTTATACCTCAACTAATTTAATACAAATTTAATAAAAATAATTTTACATCACCTCTTCGTGACAACTCTCTCAAACTTGAATTATGAAACTCTTTTCTGCTAATAACTCTTCATTTTTCTCACAATTTGATGCTTTACCCAAATAAATTTAAGGGTATTTGTGGCAATTTTAAATCATCCTACGCCATACTTCTATTCTAATATTCTCCACACAACTTATTCAACCATACAACTAATTCCACCTTGTCTATTTCTATAAAAATTTATAAATTTTTTTTGAGAATTAATTAGATAAGATACTTTTTCAAAAAATTGGACTTCTTGTTTTTATTTGGATCAAAACCAAGTTTAATCTTTAACACCCGCCTTAACCTTGATTTATAACTCTAAGCATAATTCTTATCCTTGCAAAATCTTGAAACTTGAGCGGTTTAATAAAAACATCTGCAACTTGATCATGAGACCTTATAAATTTCAATTGCATATATTGTCTTGCTATGCTCTCCCTTATGTAGTGATATCGAGTATTAATGTGCTTGGTTTGATCAAGAAATATTGAATTCTTCTATAAAGTTATTGTTGAATTTATTCCCTAATGACACTTAAGAGGAGGGATGAAATAAGTACTAATAAATTTTCAACAAAAAATTACTTAGTATGTTAAAGAACACAATTTATAAAAGCTTGAAAATATGATACAAAATAATAAATTGCAATAACACACTTAAGAAATAATATAAAAAGGATATGAGAAGAAAAAAGCAAATTGATTTATACTAGTTCGATAAATAAAGTAAATTGATTTATACTAGTTTGATAAATAATCTACTTATGTCCACTCCCAAGACTCGTTTTAAAATTCAACTATAACTTTACTTTTAAAGTGAACAATAAATTTTGCATAAAGTTTTCTCAATAAAGGGGAACTCATTTACAATCTTCTTTTATAATGAAGAGGAATCTTAACCTACTTGGAAAGGAGAAGAGGATCTTTTCTTTGCAAATACCAAGCTTTTCATATTGACATAAACATTCTACGAAGATTACAAATTCTATTTGGAGCCTGCTAAGATTTTCTAACTTATGGACACTTCCAGATCAATGGTTTTCTTAGAGAAATTCTTTATACTTAAGCAGATTGCAGGCCAACTACCAAGCTGACAGAAGCTTACAATTTAAAGTATCTTACTTTACTACTTTTAATATCAAAGAAGCTCACTCACTTAAATATGAGATAATTGATAGGCTCTGCAAGTGTACAGGTTTAGTTGCAGCAATCAAGTGTCGATCCACAAGGACTAGGTCAAAGTACTAAATTTATACTTTCTAAATTTGCTAAGCAATCAAATATGAAAATTTGGTTGTTAAAGAAGTATCAATGCACGGTTAACAAAATTTGAGCTAAAATTCTAGGAATTCATCTCAACAAAGAAATCATGTAATCCTTATAAAATAAAAAATTGATCCAAGTACATTAACCCACTCTTATCAATTAGTTCTTTCGAAGTAATTAACGTGTTGATTCTAATTTTCAAACCAGTTTCCTAGATCAAAATTCAAATCCAACCCAATAAACACAGTGGTTAATCCCAAGTACTCCTAATTAAGAATTCTATTTCTAGATATTCTTTCAATTAAGTCTAATCTAGCAATTCCGACATTAAACATTACTTTTTCAGTACTTAGTTTAACATCTATCATTATTCAATAAGAAACCCTAGATTAAAAAGATCAAATCAATATTAGACAAAATTACTTTACTGAAATCAAGTCAACATTGAATTTAGAAGTAAAGACATAAGGTTTAATACATAAATCCTAAGTTGAAACAAACACCCTAGAATAAGAAAATTTACAGATTCATGGCTGAATTCAACCTAAAAGTAAAAATTATAAATATGAAAATTAAAGATAAATAATAAATGGAAAGAGGAGGAAAAGGAACTCCAATTGCTTCTTGAATCTTAATCTCTCAATCTCCAAGCTTTTCTTCTTCTTTGATTGCTCTTTGTTTTTCTCCTCCTTCTTGAATCTCACTGTTCAACTCTCTCCAGAAAAATCCTCCCCTTTTTCCTCTCCAAAACTGCCTTTTAATCACCGAAAACTGTCATGAAGCTGTCATACACAGACCGTGTGAATATACACAGTCAGACTGTGTGACTTTTGGATTTGGTTGTGTGTTCTGGCTTCGAAAGACACGATCTATATGAATCTACACGGTCTGACCGTATAACTTTCGGATTTTCAACTTTATGACTTTCGGATTTTCAACTTTAAACTTCTACTTTACACAGGTTATGTGAATTTACACGGGTAGACCATTCAATGCAAAAATGATGACAAAATAGAGCTAAAATATATCAAGAACAATTATTTATCAAACTCCCCTATGCCAAACTTTTGCTTGTCCTCAAGCAAATCAAACTTAATGGCAAATTAAGGGAACAAATATAGCTCAAATGTCATAAAGGTAAGATCACAAGATCATGCAAAACAATTTGTTGCATCTCACTTAATCAAATACTCGCTCTAAGTAATAGTTCATCACTCACTATCTCTACCAAGATTAGCTCAAAGATTAAATCAAACTTAATCGCAATAGATATTCATCAGCATCTTTAAATCGATCAAGACTCAACGGAGTGCAAATAAACATTTCAAAAACAAATTAGGATCATCCCTTTATTGTCTCCTCCGTCTCAAAGGAGTGCTTGGTGACAAATTTGTTAATCAATATTATTATTCCTTAGTAACACACGCCTCAAAGGAGTACCTCATTAGGTATTTCCCTAGTAGCTTGCATCTCAAAAGGGTACTAAAGACCAATAACATCCTTAGTTGTTTCGAGTCATTAAACGACCTAACAAGGGATTTAACTCTCCCAATTGCTAGCTGCTCCGTACATAAGCCACTTAAGGAGCACAAATGTCGTGTCATTCATGCTGGCTAGAATTGGTATACCAAAGGTGTGTGATTTTGCGAAAATTATAACGACCCCAAAGGAAAATTCCTCCCAATACTAGCGACCATTCAAGAACTTAAAGGAAGATAGTGTCGTTCCACCAACTTCAGCTAGTATTGGTGTTCACACAGGTCATCAAAATTTTTGTTTTTTTTTGTTTTTGTTTTTTTTACTAAATATTTAAAAGCAAGCCAAGCAAGCAATTCTCTAGTAACATAATAGAAACAACAACAAGGTCCCCAATGAAGATAAATTAGTTAGTCCCTTTCGACTTAAAGAGCTAATTAAAAGAATTTGGATAGAAGGTCAATTTATCTCAGAGCTAAGCCCAGTTATGAACGGGCTTCCACCATTACTACGGATTTAGTAATTGACAAAGGTAAATGCATCAGGAAAAACGCAATAACAAACTACCCTAATGTTCTAAAAGAACTAAATAACCAAACAAAACATAACAAAGACAGAAGTAGTTACAAAACAAACACAGTAACAAAATAACTTAACTCCCCTATGCTAGAACGAAACATTGTCCCCAATGGAAGGAGAAGTAGAAGTAGAAAAAGGCAATTATGGAGAAGATGGGGGGGGTGGAGGTGGTGGGTTACCGAGAGAGGAGGATCACTGACGCCACGAGTTGAAGGCGGTTGTCATATTTTGAATGTGAGCATTATGAGATTCAACCATTTGCTACAGAGTGGTCTGATTAGCACGAAGTTTGGAAAGAGTATCTCCGAAACGATGGAGATAGTGACCTTGATCAGTAACTAAGGCAAGGAGAGCAGCTTGTTCAGTTTGGATAGAGGTGAGCGTAGAGTGGAGAGCGCTAAGATCAAAGTGGGAAGAAGAATGAGGAGGATGGCATTGACGTAGATTGGAACTCTCATTTTTGTTATCTTGATGGGTATTCGGGTTTCTTCCAGATTCCCATTCACCCTCAAGATCAGAACAAAATTACTTTTATATGCCCATATAGTACCTTCGCATATAGAATAATGCCTTTTGGTCTTTGTAATGTTCTTGTTACTTTCCAGTGTTGTATGATGGCCATATTTTCTAATTTCACTGAAAACATAATGAAAGTGTCTGACCGTGTGACTTTCAGATCTTCAACTTTAAACTTCTACTTTACACGGGCTATGTGAATTTACACGGGTAGACTGTGTTTTTCTCGGGTTTACTTCATTTTCTTCCCAAATCATCTGCAAATACCAAGAACAAAGGAGCAGTACCAAATTCACAAAACAACTAAAGGCAATTTAACATCATTCAATGCAAAAACGATGACAAAATAGAGCTAAAATATATCAAGAGCAACAACTTATCAATAATGAATGCTCAAATTTTCGATAAATACTTAGAAATATGTGTATAATACATCCAAACACTTTTCGATACAATAAATATTGAGAAAATATGTAGTTATAGAGTTTTAGCACCCTTACTAGCTGTTAAAAACAAAAACTAGCCATTAGAACAACTAGTTCTAGCACATTATTCGATCAATGGGTTATATTGGTCGACTAATGTGTCTCATAGAGGGATATTGGTCGACCATATTATTACATTAGTCAACCAATATGTTCCAGTTGCACATTTAACTTACATTAGCCAACTACTAACTTATATTAGTCGACCAATCCCCCCAAAAATATAATTTTAACAACTTCAAATACCCAAACTTGATTTGTTTATAACAATTATAACTAAAAAGAACTTTCAAAATGTCCCTAACAAGAGTATTTGAAAGCTTATATTAAGAGGCTTTTATTTAGAAACAAAAGCTTTAGTATCTCTTGATGAATGAAATGACTTATATAATGAAGTAAGATGATTATATGGCGAGCCTTTAAGATTATCAAAATAAAAAATGAGATTATAATTAATATTACAAAATGTGGAATGAACTCAATGTGTCTAGATATTTTTTGGTTTTTAACTTGATCTTCACTTTAAAGGTTGCAAACTTCAACTTTCTATTATCATCTTCATGAACTATATTCTTGAGTTATAGCTAAATCTTTTTCTTATATTGCTTCTCACCAAAATAATAAACTCATATCTTTAAATCATCGATTGAAACTTCCCTTGGTTCAATAGTCTACCTCTTTTTAATGATGACAAACATTTGTGATATTAGATAATAATAATAAAATTAAGCACGCAATCAAGATAGTGATTAGCTCCCCCTTACTTCGTGTATAAATCATAATTCAAGAACAAAAGAAATATTAGATATCAAGTGTAGAAGA
>JANIPN010000005.1:46098190-46127478 GCA_027478595.1 Erythroxylum anguifugum
AATTCAAAATTGTAAAATAAATATTGCAACAATTATCAAATAATCAATGAATTACATCTACTATTCTTATTATACTACAAGGGCATTTTTGTCATTAACTCTATTTTCTGTTCTGTCCTCGGCAACCAAACACATTTTTGTACTCAGGACGAAGACAATTATTTCTTTTCTGTCTACCGCAACCAAACATCTCACTGTCTCCAATTCTTGTTATGTTCCGTCCAGTCATGTTCTGTCTCGTCCCGTCCCTGTTTGTTGAAGACGCTAACCAAACAGAACATAATAGAACTTGTATATTTATAGTCCCTAAATCTCATAATTCAAGCTCTTATACGGATTAGAGACCCGTTTTATATTGTAGATGTTTCTATAAGATAGCTGAAATTGTTGGAAAAGTGATTTAAAAAAATATCTAGGTCCCATCATCAAACCAACTCAGGTAGCTTTTATAAAAGGGTGACATATTAGAGTTAACATCCTGATTTCTTTTATAACAATAATCATTATCTCTTAAGAACCAAATTATCCAACTTTCATAGAAAGTATGAGATGTTAAAGCTCCCTGGAACCACCATCTTCTTTGACCATGTCCCTTATCCCTTTTAATTTCTACTAGTTGTATTTTATGTTTTCCTCCTCCAATCTTCTTTGAAACTCCAACATCTATTTCTTCCATCTCTAGTCTTAATTGCACTCCCTCCCTACCCAAGGGGTATTTTTAGCGTTTCCTATATTCTCATAAAAGAATTACAATTTATAGTTACTGTTTTTTATTGTTCCCTTTTATCTCAGATTTTTTTCCCTGTATAGAAATTTTAAACCATAGCTCAGAATTTGTAAAGTACACCTCTAAGGATTTTCCTCCTTTACCCCTATCCATCCTCCCCATATTGCTCAGTAGAACCCTTCCCTAACCAACTCCACCACCCTATAAAACTCATCTCTATCCTCCCTTTCTATGAAATCCTAGAGCAAACTTATTGGTCCTAGAACTTTATTTGAGAGGATTCACCTCAAGTACTTTATTAAAGCTACTTCTAAAAATGGCACTATCTCCCCTCCTTTACATCTTCTTCGAGCTGGAGCTTCAACCTGATCTTCCACTATTATTGGATTTTTCCTAGACAAGAGGTTGTCATTCCTATAAGTTCAAGCTTAGGTAAATTCCAAATGAAGAAAGGTTGCATTGGAGAAATTTCTTCCTAAAGATAATTGCCTTATTGTCAAGTTACAAAAATAAGCTAATCTTAACCAAACCTTATAGCAAGTTTCCTAGCGTGTTGCAAGCAAGCCACTTTTCTTGCAATAATGGACTCCTAGTATAAAGCTTAATAGAGAAAAGATTGACACTTTCACAGTATGGATAAACTTTTACAACCTACCACTTGAATACTAGATTATTGAAGTTTTAAGCTTCCTTGCTAGTGCCATTGGGAAACCTATCACCCTCGACTCCCAAAAATGCAAGTCTAGAAGGAATTTGTTATGCCCGCATAAGTATTTAAGTCACAAAGGATGCTAAGTTCCCCTCTTCTATGAAAATCAATAAGCTTATAGTTAAAAGGATGCTAGAAATCATCTAATTCAACATGCATATCCCTGGTAGCCAATGCAAACCAAGTTATGGAAGCCAATTGGGAAGAAATTCAAAATAGTAGCTTATAATGAATTAGTGGGAGAATTAGGTAATGATTAGACGCATAATACAAATTTTATGCCTTAAAATCCTAAAATTTCCACTAGCATAATCCCTATTTCCATGAAATATCCCCCTCATAATATGAGGTTCAACAATCAAGCTGTTTAGATGAAGCATCATCCTAATAGCTTAACTTTAGTGAGAAGTCGTCATTTGAAACTCTAAATCAAAAAGATTCCTTTTTAAAGGAGAATAACTCAAATCCTTATGAGATTTTGGACACTTCAGCTCTAAGTCTATAGAGCTCCCAACTTATTAACAAATACATTCATAATAACACTATATTTGGAAGAAAATATACTAAGAAAAAGAGGGGTAATCTTTAAAGAAATAACATGCCTTTATTGTTTTTGGAACATTAGGGGAATAAATAGCCCCAAAAATAGCAAGTTATGAAGGACATAATCTTATAGAAAAAGCCTATATTATTTAGCTCACTCGAAACAAAGATAAATGCTGGAAAGTTGAATAGAGCTAAGTTTTTAAGGTAAAAGTTGGAATTTCATCTCAAACCACTCCTATGATTTTAATGGCAGAATAGTGATAATGTTTAATCCCTCTTTAATCTAATTTTTGAAATTTTTAGCTCATATTAGATGATTCATCTTAAATGTCAGTCTCATATAATCCCTGATGACTTTCAAATTTCCATTATCTATGCTTCTAACTTTGGTTTCGATAGAAGATGTCACGAAAAAGACTTGGAAAGTATAGGACAAGGAATTCAAGACCCCTAGTTACTGATAAGATATCTCATTTGAATACTCAATGCTAATGAAGCGAAGGGTCAGATAGTAAGTAAAAATTCCTTGGTAACGTAACTCTTCTCCATCATAAACATTATGGATACCATGCTAAATGCAGAAAGATCGATTTGACTAACCTCTACTTTGCAGATGATCTATTTTTATTTTGTAAGGCCTCAATGGACTCCATGCAAAGTTATTTGGCAGCACTTATCAAGTTCAAAAACTTCTATGGACTACTATTCAACCTAACAAAAAGCCGTTTTCTCCTATTCAAAAAAGCTACTACTTTGAGCCCTCACTTCTCTCATTCAACTGGAATGCTTTTTAAACATACACCTCTATTGTATCTTGGATTACCAATTTCTACTAAAAGACTCTCATATGCGGAATGCACCCTATTGCTAGAGAAAATATAGAGAAGAGTTAGTTCATTGGTTAACCAGGCTTTGTCCTATGTAAGGAAAGTTCAACTCATCAAACTGGTGTTAAACTCCCTCCATATTTACTAGAGCTCTTACATATTTCTTTCTTATAGTATCATCAAAACCATTGAAAGAATTCTTAAGAGCTTCCTATGGAACCACCCAAATGGTTTCAAAGGTTCAACTAAAATGAAATGGGTTGATATTTGTTTTCCTAAGGATGAAGGAGGGCTAAACATAACTCCTATCAAAATCACAAATCAAGTGCTAATCTTGAAAAATCTATGGTGGATCCTTATGGATAAAACTCTCTTTGGGTGAAATGGCTACTTTTTTATTTTCTTAAGGAAAAAAGCCTATGGAGCATTAAGAAATCAATCTCATACTCTTATTTTCTTAACCAAAATTTGAAATTGAGGGACAAAGTTCGAGAAGGGATCTCTTGTAAAATTGGGAATGGCAACTTGACTTACGTCTGGTTTGATAACTGGTCTAGTTTGGGATCTCTCATACATCATTATGGCAATCTAATCAGTCCTCAAACATCACATTCTTTAAGTTATGACATCAATTAACAACCTAAACTTATCAAGCTTTTAACCAATTAATCAAGTAACAATCTAAATTCATTCCAAGCCTTAACAAAGTCCAAACGCACCAATTTAGATTGACATTTCCTCAGCTGATTCAACATGTACACAACCAAAAATTAACAATCCAGAACTAGGCCCACAATCGTGGGGGACCTTGCCACAATTGTGACAGAAGCTAGTGCAACAGGCTATGATCGTGCACTATTTTTCTTCCCTCAATTCTACACTAGTTTCACACACTTAGAGACATTGCTACCACTTAAATTTTTCTAGAATTCATGTCCTTTAAAGCTACTTAATTTCACGCTAGTCTAGCTTCCATATTGATTACAATTAAATCTCACAAAAATCTGTTCATTTGTTTCATTACCATTCACTTTATTCCATCATACATGCAATCCTAAATTTTCCATATTTAAAAACACTTCAATAACACCTATCTCTAGCATGAATTCTTTATTAATTATACTTTAAATCCCAACTTAAATCATCCATATAACAGCCCATAAACTATTATTGTCATGCATCCAAAAATAAAACAAAAGGTACCCCTTTTCATTCATCATTTTCCAGCACAATTTCAACACCAATGCCACATTCAATCTATCCCTAATTAATCATCATAATTTTTGCTAACACAAGCCATAAAGATCAGTATTTCACTTACTTGTTCATCTTAAATGCTACCTCAATGTATCAAGCCTGCTTTGGCTCACATGCATGCAAGATCATCTCAAGAACAATAAGGGAATAGGATGAGTTTTAGCAGAGACAAGAAGACAACAACGTATAGCTATCTTTCTAAAGAAATTGACAAAGGTTTTGAGGTGGTAATGGGCAGAATTTAGAGCAGAAACTCAAGATGTGAGGGATGAGTGAGTTTCGGCAGTGAGAGGAAGGAGAGGGAAAGAGTATAACAAAAACATTACAATGGAGCTAAATGTTTTAGTCAAATGGTGTAGGTGTAAGATTAATCGAAGGAAACTTGTCAAGTGTCTAAGCCAGCTATATTTTCATTCTTTAAGCTGCCAAATGTCACTTAGTTCCTCTGTCATTTGTCACTCAATTCTCTAGGCCATTGTCACTCAAATGTACTGCTATTGAGTACATTTGTTGATATAATATGGCATTGATAGTGATTGTTGGACTCCCTATCATATTAAGCTAACCATTATTATGCTCATCTAATATTGTAATATTTTATTTATTGTAGCCTCTATCTTCCACATTATTGACTCTTATAATAAGTAGTTAATCCTCTGTGTAAACATGATCTTGTTTTCACAATTTGTTAGAACCATATTACAAACAATCCCATTATCTTCTTTTGAGTCTTTGTTTGTATTGTAGTTACCCTCAAAATAAACCTCCACTCTTCTAAATGAGGTTTGACTATAGGTATATTAAGAATGAAAGATCTTTCTTGATGACTTTGATAATAGTAACACATTTATAAGTGACAGATAAAAGGCTAAATATTGAAATAATAAAACTATTTTGATTTAAATGTCACTAATTTGAAGTTAAAATTCTCTTATCCATAAGGTGTAGGTCGTGTAGAAATTTTTTAAACATGAGTATGACAATTTGATCATTGTTAGTGTTTTAGGCATTTATAGATAAACATATAAAGGCAATATAAACTATTTGTTGTCATTAAAGACTAGATGTGTAGTACAACTTATGTGAAGTATAGCTTTTGCTTATACTTGATAAGGATATCAAAGGTAAATAAGTAAGATAGAGAGCATGGATAAGTATAAGGACTTATATGACTAGTTATAAGAAGTTTCATAAAGAGATTATGTAAACATGTTTTCAATAAAAGAAGTAAAAGAGGATTTTTATCAAATAACACAAGAAAGTATCTAAATGCATACTTGAAATATGTAGTGGAAAAATCGATTTTGACTTATTTTGAGTTTATGAGAAGAGCAATTATGAAAAGATTCCATCAGAAGAAGCAAAGATTGTGTGTAATGACAGTATAAGTCTTATATATTTCGTCAAAGCTGAAGAAGAACAAAAGGGATGCAACTAACTATTTGGCACATTTTGTAGGGATGAGAAATTTGAATTTAAACACTACAAGAATGACCATCATATATTTAACCTTAGAATAAAGGATGGCACATATAAAAAAATGGGACCTAATTGGGATACCTTGAGCCATATGATTTCAACAATCATTTTTGACATTCATATGAATATGGGAAATAATTAAAGTTTAAAAGATAGCAAATTCACTTTACATATCTTAAATGTTCGAGTATATAATGTTTAGGTAACTCCTTGATGACTAGATGATTTCTGGATGCTTAAAGGAGTTTTGGCATTTACATAACCATCAAAAAAGGTAGGGCAGGAGGCAAAAATACTTCAATCTAGAAACATCATGTGTTTTGAAATTCTATACGACTTTGTTAGTTACGTGGCATAAGCAAAACATGTGTTTTTCGCCATGTAATATTAAGAGAGGGAAGACAAGGTCATTTTACTTGACTTTGTTAGTTTTTCTAATAGAGAATGATGCCAAACATTATAAGTGATACCTAATGAAAAGTATAAGGGATAGATAATAATTTTCAAAAATTAGGGATTAAAATAAAATAGTCCAAACTATAGGAGGATCTAGTGTAATTAACCCAAAATCCAAAAGATGCATATTTCTCAAGTCTAGGTAAACTCCTTTAACTTTGTGGTTTCGACATAAAAACTGAAGGCCTTTAAACCTTAGTTTAAAAAAGTCCTTATAACTCTTTAAGTGTTGCCTATATAGCTTAAGTATCATATTCAATCACTTCTTTTTTATTTAAATAAAAACTACTATTTAATAAAATGTTTCCCTTTATGTCCGAAAGTTATTTTTAAATTAATAATTGTTTAACCTGCAGTCTGATTGACTAACACTTTCTTGTTTTCCATAAATTAGCCCTTAAAATCCATAACTTGATCCTTTGAAATTAATAAATGAATAAAATTAGGAACACTTCTAAAAATTTTCATTACAACACTTTTAAAATGTGTTTAAACCAAAAAATATATCATAGGAAAATAGGTCATGCCTTTAGGATAAGTTGGTATGAATAAAATATCAAGTTTTTAGATTATATAGAAAGTTTATTTTTCTATTCTTATTTGAAAGATAATGTATATTTGAAAGGGAATGAGGTATACATTCTCTTTCAAATTGATTTCCAATTCCTCGTTGCCAAACATATGTGACATCTACTCCTTTTCCTTCAACTTTCCTTAATTTTTTCTCAAGCGTGTATGTTTGCAACTAGTTCTTACAATATGTAAGACTGCCTCTAACTTTAGATTGTCACTTTTCTACTGTTAAGACTTTGCATAATTTAAAGTAGTTCTTTAATTTTCAAAAAGAAAAAAGTATCTTACTAGTATTTGCTTATCTATTATGGTAAATGATGAGTACTATGTGTATATGTACCAATGCTACTAAAGGTTTTCTTACTTTAAACCTTTGACTTACTAACTGTGTAAGTGTACCTATCATTTGTAGACAATATAACAATAAATAGGGGTCAAATCCCACAAATATGTATTGGAAAGCATAACACTATTAATTAATCTAAAGATAATAAATGAAAAGATGACTTTTATGGATTTTAAATAACGAAATACTCCCTCCGATTCATAATAAGAGTCGTTTTAGAGAAATAAATGATGAGAAATTTATTAAAAGAAAATCAAAAGAAAACTTAAGCATAGACTCATTAAACACTCTAAACTTTTTTTTTTACGAGAAAAACTATTCTACTATTACAAGATCGTAAAACTTTAAGATAGATCGAAATATTCAAGTGATTAGTAGAAAGTATGCTTTTGAAATCTTTTTTAAAAATAGTCTCTCTATTAGTTAGGAGTAATACTGCGTATTACTGAACCTTTCTAAATTCTACGTTTTAGCGAAATTTTTACTGAGTTGTTGATGTTATTATATTATTGAAATCTTTCTATAAAAATATCAAAATTCAAGTTATTTATGGTTTTAAATATTTCATTATTTTCGAGATTTTAATTTCATAAGAAATAGACACATTTCTAAAAATCTCCAAAATTTTGAAACTATTCCAATTTTATTTATTTAATCAATTTAATGTTCAAACAAAAATGATGCAGGTAAATGGAAGAGAAGATCACAGAATTAACTATTCATTATTTGCTTGGCTTTATATATTGTTTCGTTAGAAAAATAAAATCCATTAATTTACTTAGCACTATATAATCAAACAACAACCGAATAAAAATTGAATTAGATGAATAATTGTTATATGCATGTGAAAAAGTCAAGGAATTATTATTTTAGTAATTCTTAAAATTATTATAATTAATATTATGAAAATTATTTTACGCAGTAGATATGTTAGGCGGGTCAAAGAAAAAAGTGAGGTCGGCATTTGGACCTCGAACGTGCACGTTTTCTTAAGTATTCTTAATTTTTAAGGAAAGTGATCGTATAAGCTTTACATTTGAAAAGAAGGTTTTACCAATACTTTACTTAGTAAGGGAGCTTTTGTGTTGTCTACTTTAGTGTTTCTATGTTAGTGGACGTCACTGCTCTTAACTTAACACAAAGATGGGCAATTGTTTGAATGATCCTTTTTACATTTGATTAACTCTCTTCTGTGCTATCATTGAAAGTTCATGCTCAATTACCTAATATCATGAGTTTTTTTTTCAGTTGTTCTACCATTACTAATGTATGACAAAATTTAGTTATCGCAAAAATATTCATTTTTAATTATGCAGGGCCGGCCCTAGGTAAGGGCAAGCAGTGCCGGCCCTGGGCAAGGACCAGCAGGGCACCTGCCCAGGGCCCATGTTGAGAAGGGCCCCCCTAACCTCATATTTTGGCTTTTAACTCCCACAACATGTAACTAATTCACTCAAAATTGATTTAACGTTGGTGATGTTTTGAAGAGTAAACATTAGGCAAGTTCTAAGATTGCAGGTAGCAAGTACTCCAAGATTGCAGGTTACGTAGGTTGTAGGTAAAGTTAGTAATAAATAATTTTAACATTGGTGATTTTTGACGTTATAAGTTAACGTTAGGTAAGTTTATTTAACGTTATAAGTTAATATCTTATGCTTATAAATAGTCTTGAAATATTCAAGTGTACTTTTATTTTCTAATTTTTTCTTATTTTCATCAATATATGTATTTAAAGTACTCCAACTCAAAAATTAGAAGTAAAAAATTTTACGATTCTGTCTTCTGAGTTTTGAGTATAATTTAAAGGTAAAGTTTCTGAATTTTTTAATATATTTTTGCTCTTTGTTTTTTTTAATATTAGATATTCAATTTTGCTATTTATTTGTTTCCTCTATCACAGATATAATACTATTTATATATCTTCGTGATATATTGTGAAGCTGTTAGAGTTTAGTTGTACCTACATACTTCTTCCAGCTCCAAACATGTAAAATTAAGTATATTGTCGATTTATTAGGACCATTTTTTTTTATTTCGCCCAGGGTCTATAAAATGATAGGAACGGCCTTGAGGGCAAAGTGTGCACCTGCCTAAAGCCCATGCTTATAAATGATAAAATAGGACCTATTTTTATCCTTATAAAAAATAAAATGAAATAAAATAGGCCCTACTCTTGAGCTCATAAAAAACAACAAAAACATCTATATTTTGTTTATTTTTATACTATATAAGAGCTTAAAAATAGGTAAAAGTAGGGTTTTTATTTTTAACTTTGCCTGTGCCTATAAAATATTAGGAACGACCTTCAATTATGTCATCACTAATGATTTTATTGGGATATTTAAAGAACGCAATTATATGAATACTTTAAATAATAGTTTTGGTAATAGAGTTTAAGAGAAGAAAGAAGAATTTTTCTCATGGCTTAAGAATTGCATCTGCATTTATACATTTAAGTGGTCGCAAACAACCAAGGCAAAAGGTAAGAATGCACGATTTCTACTGATAAAATGGGATCAACTGTCAAATCGAAGACTGAAATTGACCATAAATGGATTCATAAGGTCACAGGTTGTCCACGTTTACAAAAGTCAGTGGAATCTTTAACTCGTATTATTTGCAAGATCAAAAGAAGAAGAGAAAAGGAAAAGCAATGAAATTGGCAAGGGAAAAAGAGCTTGTGTTGTGTGAGTTCCTGCATGTTTGTACGTAGCATTAAAAAAGCCGCCAACTAGTCGTGGAGTTTCAAAAGGAAGCTGCAATGGCCAGACAACCAAATAAAGGTTTAGAAAAAAAAAACCCCTCTCCCATCTCCTAAAAGCAAAAGCACAAACAACTTCTCTTTCCCATTAAGAAAACCAAACCAAAGCAAAGCTGTATATGCAAATGAAGATCCCACTTACATACTCTTCATTCACCTACTCTCTCTGTTCTCCTGCCTCCTCCCCATTTTTCCCATCAAACTTTTTCGCATATTCTCTAATTCTACCACTAATACCACCACATCAATGTCGTCAGAGATTGTTCTTGCCGACCCTATTGTTGAACCCAACACCAACGACTATGCCATTACATGGTCTCACACCTTTGCTGACGATGGTAGCAGAGATCATCAAGTTCATGGTGGTGATGGTCCTGAGCCCTTTGATAGTGAGAGGTTACCTCCCACGTTAGCTCGGGACATTCAGAGGTTTCTTCGTGTTGCCAATTTGGTTCAAACTGAGGAGCCTCGCATTGCTTATCTTTGTAAGCCGTTACGTTCCTTGTGTCCCTCGGTGAATTGGGTTTGCTTTATGGAGTTTGAATATTAAGTTTTGATTGGTTACCTATGTTTTCTGCGTTATTTCTATCTGCTCTGTTATCTTGGTATTTTTCTTTTTGGCCTTCCCTGTTTCCTGCGTTGTTTCTATTTGCTCTTTTATCTTAGTTTTTTTTTTCCTTCCCTTCCAGTGGAGTGTTATTTTAAGGATGAACATCGGCTTCCAGTTCCATGTAGTGTTCGGAATGTGAATCATAGGAGAATGAAACCTACCTTTGTGATGTTGATGATCATTATATTAAAATGTTTCAGGTTTAGTCTTGTTATGCACATCGTTGAAAATAACTAACAGGGGCCTTTCGGCCAATAATTGAAGTGCAAGTTTGATTGAGAATTACGAATGTCTGTAAATTTATTCTGTCATTTTCTAGAGCAGGTCGTTTTCATGCTTTTGAAATAGCTCATAACCTGGATCGCAATTCAAGTGGAAGGGGTGTTCGACAGTTTAAAACTGCTCTTCTTCAACGACTTGAATATGTAAGAACTTAATGAATCTTAATCTATAAGCTATACATTTCTCAGATTGAACACCATTAAGACTCTTAAAACTAGTTCATTCAAGAGCTGATTTGTTTGCTTGCACTGTTCTAATTACCTAGTGTCTTTGATGTGCCACAGTCATTTTCAATTCGATCAAGGTTAATTTCTGGGATTCGTCGTAGCTGCTACATGCTGACCTATATTTTAGATAAATTTTGCTAAACACTGTTTTGCATGTGCCTGTATATAATGGCTATATAACTTGCCGGGTTGATTCCTGGGATTTAATATGTCTTCCGTGTGCTGACTTGTCCCAAGAGTATCTTTCATGAATTGTACCAGATATTATCTGCTTGTCTATGTCGATAATGAGTATATGTTTCAAAATTCATCAGCCTCTCTGCACGACTATTTATGCTTACATCCAACTTGAATTGATTGGAGTAATTGCAGTCATTCTGTTTAAAGTTTCTTGGGTCTCGTGTAACACATATATTTGGTCTATTGGCCATAGAATCGGAAGACAAACTCTTCTTTTAGCTTTAACAGGCAAAAGGACAAAATTTCAAGCTTTGCTTCTAACGTCTTGTTGTCATATTAGCATGCTTTATCTGAACGTGCTCCTAGAAATGATCCTTTAACTAAGTTGCTCTTCACTGTTTGACACTCTCTTGTGTCAAGTTGTATCATCAATGTATTCCAAAATTGTATTTGATGGTTTTATGTAGGATGAACACATTACCCTCGGAAGACGGAAGGAGAAAAGTGATATACGTGAACTCAAACGAGTATATCATGCATACAGAGACTATATTGATAGAAGTCGTGGGGGTTTTGATTTGGAAAACAGGTGAATTAAACTTGTATTCTTCAGACAGTTTGGTTATATGTTTAGCTGAGCCTTACTGAACTTCTGCAGTTTCCTAGCTAATCTGATTTTGTGAAATTTTTGGAACTAGCCACACAGAAAAGTTGATTAATGCACGAAGAATTGCGTCAGTGCTGTTTGAAGTATTAAAGACTGTAACTGATGCTGCTGGTCCTCAAGTGATGTTTTTCACCTTTTCATTACCACATCCCTCAAATGAAAATTGGAAATTTATTTGGTCAAATCCCTTTATAGATTCTGAATTCTTTCTACATTTCATTCTTGATAGGCCCTTGCTGACAGGAACAGCATTCCTGTAAAGCCCTTCTACGTACCCTATAACATTCTTCCTCTAGACCAAGGAGCTATTCAGCAAGCAATTATGGAACTACCTGAGGTCCGATGTCAGACGAATAACTTAATCCATTTTTTCTTAAACAATTTTAGTTCAGTCTGGTTCAATGATTCTGCAGAATTTTTGAAATTTTCAATTGACTTCCATAACTTCCATTTTACAGCAATTTGTTACAGTGGTTGCCTTCTTGCCTTTACTTTCTCTTATTTCTTTCTGGGGTTTGCTATTTGTGCTTGAATACTCTGTTACAGTTGATGTCACTTGATCATTGTTTCAATTATTTGATAGAATGCAACAGTGAACATGACAAACTGGTCAAATATACAGATTAAAGCTGCTGTTGCAGCTGTCTACAACACTCGTGGTTTACCTTCTGTTGAGGAGTTTATCAAATGCAGAACTTCCATTGATTTGTTTGAGTTTCTTCAGTGTTACTTTGGGTTTCAGGTAATTTATCTCATCTTATCTTACATTCTTTCTCTTCTTTACTTTGTTAAATCTGGGATGTGTTCACTTTAAAGGACCTGAATGGTCTTTTCCTTAGCACATGAAATTAAAGATTTGAGGATAGTTATTTATGGTTCATCCATCAGGAAGGAAACGTTGCCAACCAAAGGGAGCATTTGATTCTACTCATAGCTAACACACACATTAGGCAATCTTACAAGCAGTCATCCATCTCAAAGGTTTTCTTAGTAATTTGATTCTTAATTTCTTGTTACAACACTTCTAGCTTTTGATCTTTCTTGTTCTTCATATGATATTAGTTGGGGGATGAAGCACTGGATGTACTAATGAAGAAGTTCTTCAAAAATTATACTCATTGGTGCAAGTTTTTGGGGAGAAAAAGCAACATCAGGTCTGTAAAAATATTCCACTCATCTGTCCAAGAAGTGCATATAAAAGTGATTCTGTTCCTCTCGTTTTCATTCTAGTAAAAGTACATAACATGTACTGGGATGCATTAATGTTGCACTTTCTATATCATCACAAAGATATTTGTATAATTTTATGTTAATGGCTTTTAGGTTGACTGCATCAATGCTATCTATTTTTTGATTTTGGCTCTCTTTGCAGATTGCCTTATGTTAGACAGGAAGCTCAGCAATATAAGATTCTCTATATAGGCCTTTACCTTCTTATTTGGGGGGAAGCTGCAAACTTGCGGCTCATGCCAGAGTGCTTGTGTTACATCTTCCACCATGTGAGATGAAATCTTTTTCCGTTAGATTTGCATATGCAATTAGCAGTTCTTTCTTTATTTTTTCTTTTAAATAAAGTACAATTATTAAGTAAAAGTTAGTTATTAGAATAGAGAAATTGTCAATCTAGTAATGCACTGATGTTTAGAGTAGTACCCTTTAATAATGAGAATGAATGACCAAAAGAAGTTACATTATAATTAACTAATTAATTATTTTTCTATAACTTGACATTGTGTGTTACTTCCCAAGTTATCATATCATGAAATTGAATGTAAAGCATATCCGAAAATCTTCATTTCCATCTCCTTTCAGATGGCAAATGAACTGCATGGTATGTTAACTGGTGCTGTTAGCTTGACAACTGGGGAGAGAGTCATGCCTGCATACAGGGGAGGACATGAATCTTTTCTTAACAATGTAGTTACCCCAATATACACGGTCATACGTGAGGTAGTTTCTTAGTTTCATATATTCTTGTAAAGCATTGTATCCAGGATCTAAATTGCTTGTCAAAAATTGAAGGAGGCTGAGAAAAATAAAAGTGGGGCAGCTGAACACTCTACTTGGAGAAACTATGATGACATTAATGAGTACTTCTGGCAAGTATTGAATTTTTTTTTTGTTTTACTCACCTTGATGGAATTAATACCTTGAGAATATGTCATTATGTTTCCAGTTACCTGCAGGTCTCCCGATTGTTTCCAGATAGGCTGGCCCATGCGTCTAGATCATGATTTCTTCTTTACACAATCTTCAACTCGATCGAAAGTTAAGACTAATATAAAAGGAAAAAGGAAGAGGGAACTAAAAGAAGGAGATACCGAAATGAAAAGTGACGAGGAATTGGGGGTAATATGATATGCATTGCATCACAAACGCTTCTCCACTTTGATTCTTCTCTATATCTTGTCAATGTTTACATGTGAAATTCTTGTCTAGACCATATCTCTCATTTGTATGTTGGTTTGTGATTTGTCCACATTTTCAGTCTAATAAACTTCCTATGAGTGGATTTGTTAAATTTAATATTATGAACCATTCCTAAAGCTCAGCAAATAGTTTAAGTATTTGGTTGAATGATTTCTTGACGAACTTTGTTTTTCTCATTTGTTTTTTTATCAATTACAAATGCGTTTACTTAAGGAAATTAATGTCTAATCTATACTTTAGACTATTGTATTAATTTATAATTGATTTTGTCTATGGATTTGTGCTTTTGCTAGATCTCTTATTCAATAGGCTTATATGCATTAGAGAGGAGGTGATGTGAATTACCTTGGTAAATAGGTGTAGATGCCAGATTGTAATTATGTAGTCGAAAAAATCATGTACTTCAGATTGATAGAGATGTGAGACATGGAGAAAATGAATTTGTTTTTGCTTGAATCATTAGATGATTAAGAAATAGGACTTGGCCCTGTTTGGCCTCTGCAATTAAGGATATAACCCAATAGGTCTTTTCTTTAGAATTTCTAGGTACTGAAATGGAAATCTATGATCTCATTCATTCTACGTCATTTCTGAAAAGGACAAAAGGAAGTTGTTACTTTGAAATTTATTGTTGTTTGGTTTACGAACTCATGCAATGTCTTAATGATGCGCTTACATCAATTAAGGTTGTTAAGCTATTTGTTTCAATTGGTGATAGTGTTAATCATTTAGTATCCTCTCGGTACTTAAAGCTTTCATTAGAAAGTAGACATACAAAATCGTCTTTCACTATCAAAACAAACATAGAGACCACCAGCACAAGTCAACTTGTTCATCTTAACAAACTCTATGTACCTAATGTTCCTTCTAGGATACTGTAGGAGAACTTCGTGAACCAAAATGGTTGGGGAAGACAAATTTTGTAGAGACTCGTTCATTTTGGCAGATTTTTAGGAGCTTTGACAGAATGTGGAGCTTTTTTATTCTATCCCTTCAGGTTTGGAAATGTCTCTACAGTTTGTACACCATAAATACCTTGTGATGATTCTGCTGTGTTCATATTGAGTTTTATTGCATTTACAGGCAATGGTAATCATGGCTTGCCATGACTTGGGATCTCCACTTGAAATGTTTGATGCTATGATATTTGAAGACATCTTGAGCATCTTCATTACATCAGCGATACTAAAACTTATGCAAGGTATAAACTATTTATCATTAATAGTTTAATCCATCATGTTACGGACGGGTACCTGTAGCTGTTGAAAATAGCAATACTCATAATTTATTATACAAGTATAGCTTTGTGGAAAAATAATAATTCTAGGATCTATTATAGTTAACAAGATGGAAAACAACTTAAGGGTAGTGACTGGAATCTTTTGGCATGAGATATACCTTTATTCCTGCTATTTATCAATGATATGGTTAAAAAGTTCTAATCGATGATTTCTTCTCCTTTATGCTAGTGTTTCCATCGTCAGTTGCTAACATTAATCCCAATGGTGAACCTCATTGATTTTCCATGCAAGGGGCAGATGTTTACTAAACCAAACTAGCATATTTTGTGGTGAAGCTCATGTGTGTATCACATGTCCTAGCGAAGAGAAATGAAGCTCATTTATTTATGTTCTGAAGCCTTTACAAAATTGCCAATGGGTTGGGTGATTATTGGTTGCAAAACTGACCTAATATGGTGTCTAACTTACAAGTCCAACCCCAAAGCATAAGCAAGTGGTGGAAGCAACAGATTATGGATAAAGTTCAATATGAGTAATCCATTTATGCAGTACTCATCAACTGTGATCAAATAATGATTAGTTATAGCAGTCCTTTACGATATTAGTCCCATATTGGAAAATAGCACATTTATAAATTAATTTTTACATATATACTAAGAAGTACGGACACGGTAAAATGGAACCGTGTCCGCGTGTCGGACAAGTGTCTGTGTCAGACGCGCACGTGTCCGTGTCGGACACGTGTCTAACATGAACACCTACAAAAAGTGCATATATATGCTTTATATTTTTTGAGAGGGACTTATAAAGTACAAAATATGTATGAACTATCAAGATATTGGAAGTTTTGAAATACATCAATCAATATTTATCATATTATGAATTCTGAATTTTTTTTCTTAATTCTAAAATTTATAATATATATATATATGTGTCGTGTCCATGTCTACCAAATTTTAGGAGTTGGTGTGTCCCCGTGTCCGTGTCCGTGTCGTGTCGCGTGTCACATGTCCGTTTCCGTGCTTCTTTGCATATATATAAAGGGCATTAAGACCCTACATCAATAATATGAATGTTTCAATACCAAAGTGAATCTTTACAACGTCCATGTTGAAAATGTTAGTGTACTACAATCCATTTGTTTGCTTGTGCTTCTAGTCAGTGTTTGGCATTTCTATATATGAGATATCATGCAATCAGCCACATAAGAAAGCTATTTACTCTAACACTCTCTATCTAATTCGCTCTCTTCTTATATGTATTCACAAGCACATTGAAGTATGTGCCAAACTAGGTAACCACAATTTGGAGAGTGATCAAAATCCAAAATTTTCTTTGAATGCAGCAATTTTAGACATTGTCTTCACATGGAAAGCCAGATTGACAATGGATATATTTGAGAAAAGGAAACAAGTACTGAAGTTGGTTGTTGCGGTCATATGGACTGTAATTCTTCCTATATATTATGCTAAAACTAGAAGGAAATATACTTGTTATTCGACAAACCTTGGAAGCTGGCATGGAGAATTGTGTTTGTCCTCCTTTATGATCGCAGTTTCAGTTTACCTTATTCTTGATGCTGTTGAGATGGTCTTATTTTTTGTTCCTATTGTTAGCAAGTACATTGAGACCTCAAATTGGCACATGCTCAAGATTTTATCTTGGTGGACCCAAGTAAGTTGTCATAAAGCTTGATACATTATAGTCAGTATGATTGCCTTTGATAAATACAATTGGTCTATTCATCATGAGATTGCATGATATGTTAGCATAGTTTGTCCATTTGAGGAAGTTGATGCTTTTGATAATCTTCTACAAATTATTAACTTCATTGGGAAACATCATACTGGCCCTTCTTTAAGCTTTTCTATGTACAGAGTAAGAAGTTATGTTCTCATTTGCACTGAAGACTATTGAGTGTTCACATTCAAGGTCTTAGATTTTTGTTGTTTCAAGAAATATGAGTGCAATGTGCCAGGAATTTAAAAATTTTCAGTAATGTTACGTTCTCAAATTACATTGTTATGGAAAATTTTATTAAGTTGTACTACTGAGAATCATAGTAGCATCAGGAAAAATAATAAAACTGCCAAAGGCTTAATGTGACATTTTTTTCTAGGCTTTATGCAGTATTCGTAACTGTTTTGAAATTTAGTATGGATAACTTTGATATTATTTTATCTGCTATGAATTTATGGATAGTTTTGGGAACTTTTTCATCTACTAAATCATCTGCTTTATTGTTGTCTGAGAGCTATAACTGTTCTCATGCAGCCAAGATTATATGTGGGACGTGGAATGCAGGAAACTCAAGTTTCAGTTTTTAAGTATAGTATTTTCTCTATTCTTAATATCTTGACTGTTATCTTGTGATTTTTCATACTTATTTGTCCTAATGGTGGCTTTGCTATTACTATGTAGATACACTTTGTTTTGGATACTTGTATTATCGAGCAAATTCTTGTTCAGCTACACTTTTGAGGTGAGCTTCTATACCTGGAACAATTGATGCACATTGGGACTATTGTGGAATTTTGGCCCACTAACAGTCTTAATATTTCATTCCTGATCATCAACAAGAAGAAATAGCATGATGCAATAATAATTGGCATTGGGTTGATCCTTATAGCAGTGGATTTGGTCAACTTTGGTTTTACTAGGCGTTGGAAGAAATTTGGTTAACTCACCTAAAGGCTCTACATAGAAAATTGGTGTCTAAGCATCATCTTTTCAGTTGTCTTTCCTACTGTGAAATGGAAACAAATGACAGCTGAAACAATATCAATGTAACTGTCCAATGAGTACTACTTTCTGTGCTATGAAACATAACGACCTAGAAAGCTACTTCTTATTTTCACAAAAATATGTCTGCAACTTCATATTTTCCTCAACAAAGGGAGGACAACATTCTGGTTTGATTGCTTAGGATCTAATGGTAAAGATAATAGAAAACTTTTGATGTGATTTGCTTTTGTTTCCATTTATTCTTCCAAAATTATCCTCCTGCACAAAGTTCAAAATTAAAGTTTGACCTTCTATCATTGCATGCTTAGGGTCCAGAGATTTTGTATGTCATGGCAGGTACCACTACCAAAAGATAGTTTGGAGAAAGGAAACATTATCATGAATATGCTTTAAATGGAATATCAACTGTTATCATGCTTTTTCAGGCTACACACTTTTCCTTGTTTGTAAAGTTTGCATAGGCTGAAATGATTCATGTTTTCAACTTGTAACTGTTGAACATTCTCCTTGTTAGAACAATATATAATTTCTTGTGTCTCACCCAGCACTTTAAGTTTTAGGATAGAATGATTTCTTGAAATGATATCAGATTCTTGTATGACTAAGAGACTTGAGTTTAAGCTGCACGGCTCTTGTTCTGAGGAATTTTTCATTTGTTGTCTTTATCCACATTTTGTTTGAAAAAACATCTTTAAAAAATATACGATCCATTCTTGGGCCTCATTCAACAGCTTCAAATTTTTTGTAGTGTTTTTTTGACAATTTTATTGAACAAACTGATCATTTTTGTAACTTCTGACAAAAATTGCAGATCAAACCACTTATTGGACCAACAAGAACAATACTAAAAATTGGTGTGCAAATTTATGATTGGCATGAACTTTTTCCAAAAGGTAACTTCGTTTCTTTCTAGATTTGCTAGAACACAGAACCTATTTGATTTCTGCAAATTTAATTGACAAATCAAGTTTGTTTTTAATTTCAGTTAAGAGTAATGCAGGTGCACTTGTAGCTATATGGTCTCCAATCATAGTTGTGAGTTTCTGCATATATATGTTTGAAACTAGTCAATTTTTATCGCTTGCCTTGACGAGTTTCGAAAGGTAACAAGAAGAAAGAAAATGATTGTATGTTATTTGATTCTTTTCTCACAATTGCCTCAGGTTTACTTTATGGACACACAGATTTGGTATTCTGTTTTCTGTACAGTATTTGGCGGAGTATATGGCATTTTACATCATCTTGGTGAGGTAAGCTGTGTGGTTTTTTCCCCATTCAAATCTTGTGGGATCTCACCACTTCTCCTTTTTCTAGATTCGAACTTTGGGAATGCTAAGAATTAGATTTCACACTTTGCCTTCGGCATTCAATTTTCGATTAGTCCCTCCATCATTCCAAAAAGGTCAAAAGAAAACAAGAAGTTTTATTCACAAGGTATGAGATTTATGATATAGTAACATGATTCTATAAAGGATTTTCTGCTTTCTTCATTCCTACAAAACCAATACATCTTCAGGAGTCTGTAAATGGATCAAACAATGTTGCCAAATTTGTTCTGGTATGGAACCAAATTATCAACACATTCCGAGCAGAAGACTTGATAAGCAATTGGTATGATCTTTCAGTGTCTTTAAGTGCCATTCCACAGGGTTTTGTTTTTTGGAAATAGTGATAACATGTATTTGTCAATAGGGAGTTGGATTTGATGGTGATACCCTTATCTCCAGAGTTATTTTCTGGCATGGTTCGTTGGCCTATTTTCCTCCTGGCAAACAAGGTTTCAACTTTGACTGACAAGTTATATAAATTTTCCTGTTACATGTTCTTTATTTTAGACAAACCTCTCTTTTTTTACTAGTTTTCAACAGCACTGAGCATTGCCCGAGATTTTGTGGGAAAGGGTGACAGTCTTTTTAAAAAGATTAAGAAAGACAAGTACATGTACTCTGCTGTGAAAGAGTGCTATGAGTCACTTAAGGATATCCTTGAAATTCTGGTTGTGGGTGATCAGGAGAAAAGGTAGGGGAGAGTCTCATTTAAAAAACCTATTTTCAGTACAAGGTTATAGGTTGTTGACATGTTTTCTTTACATTTAACGACACAGTTTGTCTAACATTTACTTTTACTTCTGCATTGAATTTTACCCTGCCATCCTGATGTTTCCTGAATTATTTTTAGGGTAATTTCCATTTTACTAACTGAAATTGAAGAAAGCCTCTCGAGATCAAGTATTCTCGAGGATTTGAAAATGAGTGAGCTTCCAGCTTTACAAGCTAAATGTAAAGAGTTACTCGAACTTCTGGTAAATATGAACGATGCAAAGACTAAAGTTTATTATGCACTGACAGTTAATTATATGTACTTAATCATGTGTGACTTCTTATTCATCATTAAAGGTTGAAGGAAGTGAAAGCCACCGTGACAATGTCGTGAGAGTTCTTCAAGACATGTTTGAGCTTGTAACAATAGATATTATGAGAAATAGTTCTAGGTTGGTACAATCATACTATATTTTCTTTTGATATTTTGTTCTAACTGGTTAAGATCAATCCAAAAGCTTCACTTGATCAGTTCTGACTTTCTGCATCATTCTGATTTGTTTCTCACTGTTTTTTCCAACCATGTGCAGGACATTGGATCTGTTTTACTCTTCCCAACATATAGAAGAAAGTTTCATGTATTTCAATAGAAATATTCGACCACAATTATTTGAATCGACTGGCGACAAGAACTCAATCCATTTCCCATTGCCAGATAGTGGTCCTCTCAAAGAACAGGTGAGTTTTTTCTTTGACATTCCCTCTCTTTCAATTCTTCTTAATCATAGTTGTATCCTCTAATTCCTCACTAGGAAATATGATTTCACTATCTCTACTCAAAATCTTAGATAGGAGACCCAACTTGTTTGTTGATTAGGTAAACTGTTTTTGCAAGATAAAGCCTACATGCTCTACCGTTTCATTTGTCCATTCAGAGGCAAATTGGGTATTTTGTTTTCAATCCCTATGGGATTGAACTTAATTCCACGTTGAGAATTCTTAAATTGTTACAGACTTGGCTGTTTCTTTAAGAGAGGGACATACGTGAATGCATGCACCAATGTTCTAGAATTCCTACGATAAGAAACTATTGGAACTCTTTTGTATAAGTTGTGAGCAAGAAACTGATCCAGATAGTGAGTGAACTGCTTCAAATTTTGCGTGACAGATCAAGCGTCTACTTTTAATACTTACTGTTAAAGATAAGGCGATGGACATACCGGAGAATTTGGAGGCTCGAAGGCGTATTTCATTCTTTGCAACTTCATTGTTTACTGACATGCCAATTGCTCCCGAAGTACGCAATATGCTATCTTTCAGGTTGAGCTCTCGTGTCTACCATATATCATATATATACTTTTATTTTAGTATTTATCACCATGTTTTGATTTGAGTAATTCAACTTTCAATGGAATTTGATATACTTATCTAAGTTTTGAACCATTGTGCAAAAGAAAGTTGCTTTTCAACTGTTTCAAAACTTAGATCAGTCATCGGGTGTTCCATGTTGAAAACTTTAACTTTTGGGACAATACACATCTCATCAATATTAAAAAAATTCAGTACCTATGTAATCATTTTTTCCTTATTACTTGTAGATGATTTTTGAATACACTTTCTTTTAAAGTGTCCATCTATCTTTTTATCAATATATCTGTTCTGGAAGTCCTCTGGGGAAATGTGGAATGAATAGAAAGAGAAATTCCAGTTTATTTGGCTTGATAAATGCCGATACCCATCAAATATTTATTTCAGTTTGTGCTGTACTTCCTAAGTGGATATGGATGGATAAATCCATCCTACAATCTTGCTTAAGTTTCACAGAGATATATTATAAGATTCTCACTATAGGGTCTAAAATCAACAAAAGGATTTAAAAAGGTCTTTATTTGGACATAATTCTTTTACATCTTTTAGTCCCAGGCCCGTTCTTGCTTTATGCTTGCTTGAAAATATTGTTAAGGAATTGAAACAGTGACCAAAGGCTGGGGTACTTTACTGGAACTGGAGCTCAAGTTTTTGAGAGTCTGCATATGACCTTTCCATTTCATAGAAAGTCACAAGGCCACTAAGTAATATTTGTTTTTCTTGAATTTTTGTATCACCGGTGTCCTTAGATTGCAGAAACTTCCATTTTGACATTTTAGAATTGGTAATATACTCATTTATTCAAGGAGATTATAATATTGATTCTAGAACAATCCCAATGCCTACTGTATATATGAACAATGATTTTCATGGTACCGCGAGGCTATAAACTATGCTTTATCCATTGTACAGTGTTCTAACACCTCACTTCATGGAAGATATTAAGTTCTCAATGAAGGAACTTCATTCAAGCAAAGAAGAAGTTTCTATATTGTTTTATATGCAGAAAATATATCCTGGTAAGAGGGTAGGAATCCTTTCTAAGTTTTTACTGTTGGAGGCAAGCTGTAGAATGTTTGATTTTCTTTTTAACCTCTTAGATGAATGGAAAAACTTTTTGGAGAGGACGGGGTATGAAGAAATAGATGGATTTGACGATGAAAGCAATAACGAACTGCTGAGCGATTGGGCCTCTTTCCGAGGTCAAACACTAAGCAGAACAGGTGACTCGAAGGACTACCTTTCGACGAATATGCAATACAATGCAGTCATTTAGAATATGATCTCCGAGTTTTTTTTTCTTGGTTTTGGCAGTTAGAGGAATTATGTACTACAGAGAAGCCTTACGAATTCAAGCATTTTTGGATATGGCTGAAGATGAAGGTCAGTAATTTTAGATATACGCTTTATGGGCCCTCAGGCCATGTTCTATCTAAAATTTCCATTATAATGTTTGTATTTAGTTGAGAAAAAAAGATTTTGTTTGACCAGATATTCTTGAGGGATATGATGCTGCTGAAAGAAATAACCGTGCATTGTTTGCCAAGATAGATGCACTATCTGACATGAAATTCAGTTATATCATTTCCTGGCAAGCTTTTGGATCACGAAAATCATCAGGAGATCCCCATGCAAAGGATGTACTTGAGTTATTGACGAGGTATCCTTTCCTGGAGAAAGAAATAGCTGTAGTAGTTAAATTACTAAAATTGACAACCATTGATTACTTTGTGTGTAGGTATCCCTCTGTACGTGTTGCTTATGTTGAGGAAAAAGAAGTTATCGTGAATACTAAGCCTCAAAAAGTGTATTCTTCCATATTGGTTAAAGGTGTCAATGGTTATGATCAGGTAATAGTGTTTGGATCGTGCTACTTGGTTCTTAGATTTTTGACAGCAAAACATTTGAGATCAGGAAAATTCATTTGCACGTATATTGGTTGATTTAAAGAACATGACTCTTTAATTGGTTATCTTTGATACTTTTCAAAAAACACAATGTGTTTCATCTATGATTTTAGATGGACAATTTATTGAGTAAAGTAACATGAAGGCAAAAGAGCTTAGAGTTTATAAATGAAATAAAAGAGGGCAAATTAGTTAACCATAAACTTTAATTTAGTGGGATGAAGAATGGGAATTGAAGTGACAATAAGGACAACTTGCTTTATGCTAAGTTTTCTTTATTAGGTAGGAAATAGTAATAAGTAGCTTATTTAAGAATAAAGAATCCTTATTAGGATAGAATACATATTTTAATATTTTGGAACCCTTTCCAACTAGAGTAAGTATTTTAAGAACTATATATATATGTGTACTTAATCCTTCAATAGCAAGTCATTATGAATTTTTCTACAAATGTTTTATTTAAAAGGTGATATGCTTTATTCTAAGAGTGACTCTTAAAACCTACGAGTAATTCCTAGTTTCTGTTCTTTGCTAAATTCCAGAAACTCTAACCTAAAGTTCCAGCAACCAAACCTAGAATCTATCTATATGAAACCTAAATTCCAGCCATATTATACCCTGATATCCTATCCTAAATTTCCAGCAATCAAACCATAAAAGCCTAGTCATATCTAATCTGAAACTTCAGCATTCCAAGCTGAAATCTAGACCTGAAACCTGATATTCCTGCAGTCTAATTTCAGTCTTTTTTTTTTCAAATTTTGTGAGTTTAGCTAAGTTAATATTTCTTTGTTTTGTCCTACATCAGTTTGATATGTAAAACTTACATATCAATTTTATTTTTCTATAGGAATTCATGCCTTCATAACTTCTCATTACAAGATATTATGAGATGAGGACAGTATATTGTCTTTTGAGAGGACTTGTATAAATGATTCCAATTCTATGAAGTCATGCAAGTATTGTCACTTACATAGGCCAATGATGCAATTCCCATGCCACTATGTTTAGCACAATATTAAAGTAACTGTATGTAAAACTTATGTTATCTTTTACAGGAAGTTTATCGTATAAAGCTTCCTGGGCCCCCCAATATTGGAGAAGGGAAACCTGAAAATCAAAATCATGCCATAGTCTTCACACGTGGTGAAGCACTTCAAACTATTGATATGAACCAAGTACGTTCATCTTCTAATAAGGATTATTCTCTAGGCATTTATCTTAGTATACTTCTATGATCTTGTGTATGGTTACAATCTTAAGCTCATTTTACCTGGTTTTACAGGATAATTATTTGGAAGAAGCTTTCAAAATGAGAAACCTCTTACAAGAATTTCTTCTGCAGCAAGGAAGACGACCGCCAACGATACTTGGATTGAGGGAACACATATTTACTGGAAGGTCAGATCAACTTTACTGAAAGATTATTGTTCCTTAAGTGGGCATGCATAAAAAGTCCCTTCGAAGACTTCTAAAAATGTAAAAAGACTCTTTGGTTCATTTACAGCTTATTAGTAGCTACTACATTCCATGTCCTTATGTGTTGGATTATCGTGTAAAATTTCTTGTGTTTATCCATGTAGAATCTGTTCTGCCTCCATTAAGATCAAGAGTTTAATGCATTCTAAAGTCCAGCCACCGCATATGGAAAAAAACAGTTGTTCAATAGCATACATGAGTTTTGACACAGATTCTCAGAAGCATGAGATACCTGGAAGGAAACTATAAACTGAAATAGGAAGTTGGCCAAGCATGGAACTATTTTTGTTTTTGGTTGGAAGAACCTATTTTCATATATTCTGCCAACCAACAAATTTTCCTAGTTCAAGAGCACCTTGTTGTATTAGACAAACGAAATTGGAATCATTGGAAAAGACAATTGACAATGTAAATACTTGAAAACTGAAAATGATAGTGTTACTAACTTCTCATGGAACATGATAATAAATCATTGATCTAAGAATTATATTGGTGTTTCAGAGAATGCACAACCATTATAAATACTAAATCATTTCACTGATGCAGTGTTTCTTCTCTAGCATGGTTCATGTCATATCAGGAGACGAGCTTTGTCACCATAGGTCAAAGGCTTCTTGCTAATCCCCTCAGGTAACAGATGGCTTCTTCTTACATAAGTTATCAAATCCCGAGGCAGTTATGATGTTTTCTCCTTTTATTTGGAGTGGTTACTTAGTAAGATATTATTGTTTATTAATGGTAGGTGTGTGAAATACTTTATAGAAAACATAACATACCAAATATACCCCATATTGCTCCTTCCATAATGAGTAGTTCAAAGGACCCAATGAGGTTCTTGGGAAAGTTTAGGGTTTGGCCATAATAAATTGTATCAAAGCATTACCAAACTATTAAGCAGGAGATTCTAGACTGTGAAGTAGATACTGATTGGAATTTGACTTCCTTGAAAGCGGGGTGTGTGTCTGGGATTGATTTAGAAGGAGCTTAGTTCAATAAAACCATAACTTTTAAGTGGTCCTCAAAGTATGAAATTACTAAGGTCAGTCTGGTCTTATCTCCTTCTATTGGTTAAGTTTTGGTTTATCAAGTACCACTAAATGGTGAAGAAAGATGGCGGATATATGTTAAACAGCAAGTAATTTCGGGAATATGACATTAAATGCTTGAGTTTGTACATTTGTTGGCTGAGATGGCATGCATGTACAGGAAGAAATGTATTCTTTTCATTCCTGTCTCTTGTTGGCTAAAATGGTTTCCTTTTAAAACTTTTGATTATGAGGTAAAGATAAGAATTAACTTATAGCATATTGATTGGTTTGTGTGTGTGTAATATGACCTCAGAAGCCTGTCTATCTTAGCTACTTTAAAGGGTCTCAACTGTGAAATATGTCATTAATTTCTTTCCATCCGTTGTAATAAATCACATGCAGCTTTTTTTCATCTTGTAAACAGGGTGAGGTTCCACTATGGACACCCTGATGTGTTTGACAGAGTATTTCATTTAACAAGAGGTGGCATAAGCAAATCATCAAAAACAATAAACTTGAGTGAGGATGTATTTGCTGGTATGGAACAGAAATTCAAAAGTTGCATTACCACATCAGATGATACTAACAACATTATACCTCTGTCCTGATGTAGGATTCAATTCTACCTTGCGACGGGGATGTATCACTTACCTCGAGTATCTGCAAGTTGGAAAAGGTCGTGACGTGGGCCTAAATCAGATCTCAAAATTTGAGGCTAAAATAGCTAATGGAAACAGTGAACAGACTATAAGTCGTGACATATACCGACTTGGGCACCTGTTTGATTTTTTCAGGATGCTCTCGTGCTACTTTACAACCATTGGCTTTTATTTCAATCACCTGGTATTCATTCGTAGCATTCATTAAATCAGTCCAATGGAATGGATGCATTCAATATTCATGGAGGAAATTTTTTTATCAGCACTAACACTTCCTCTCTTCTATTTATTTAATTGAAAATTTATCTCTCTCCAATCGTTAGCTGGTAATATGGGATTTTTTAAAACTCAATGTGCAGGTTGCTGTAATAGGTATATATGTATTCCTTTATGGACAGCTCTACCTTGTGCTAAGTGGGCTGCAAAAGGCACTTGTCCTTAAGGCTAGGATGCATAACATAGAATCGTTGGAAACTGCTCTTGCCTCCCAATCATTTCTTCAGCTTGGGCTTTTAACTGGCCTACCAATGGTGATGGAAATTGGACTGGAGAAAGGGTTTCTCAATGCCCTAAAAGATTTTATCCTCATGCAATTACAATTAGCTGCTTTGTTTTTCACTTTCTCACTAGGAACAAAAACTCACCATTATGGTCGAACAATTTTACATGGAGGTGCAAAATACAGACCGACTGGTCGTAAGGTTGTGGTATTTCATGCCAGCTTCACCGAGAACTACAGATTATATTCACGAAGCCACTTTGTTAAAGGATTTGAACTAATTCTCCTACTGATTGTTTATGATTTGTTCAGAAGGTCCTACCAGAGCAGTATGGCATATGTTCTGATTACTTATTCCGTTTGGTTCATGTCAATCACTTGGTTGTTTGCACCATTTCTGTTTAATCCTTCAGGATTCAGTTGGGATAAAATAGTAGATGACTGGAAAGATTGGAATAAGTGGATCAGTCAGCAAGGTGGTATCGGGATTCAACAGGATAAAAGTTGGCAGTCATGGTGGAATGATGAACAGGCGCATCTTTATCGTTCTGGCCTGGCTGCTAGATCATTTGAAGTGCTTCTTTCTCTTCGGTTTTTCATGTATCAGTATGGTCTGGTCTACCACCTTGATATTTCTCAAGAGAGCAAAAATTTTCTTGTTTATGTGCTATCTTGGGTTGTACTTCTTGCTGTTTTCCTGCTGGTCAAGGTAAGCAAACTCTACCAGTTCTCTCTTCTTTCCATGTCATTAACTATATCTAGTTAATATATATCTTCTGAGAAAATGCAATCACACGCTTCAATAGTATTTAGTGTTTACCTAACGAATTAGACCCATTATTAGCCAATGTTCTTTCTTGTTATATGCTGCTACTCTTGATGAATTGATGCACACTATACTTCCACAAACACGTAGGATCCAATGTCTTAGGAAGATGGAATTGCTTCTTCTGATAGATAAACAACACGAATGCTATGATGTGCAGAAAAATAAATATTTTACCAAAGAGTTCTAAAGATTCGTACCTTGGTATTTGGTCGCTGCCCTTTTCTTCTACAGAATAGTAGTAACATCTCTCGGATGCATAATATTACTAGAATACTGACATTTTATTGTTATAATGTGTAGGCTGTGAACATGGGAAGGCAGCAATTCAGTGCCAAGTATCACTTAGTATTCAGATTATTCAAAGCCTTCCTCTTTATTGCTGTTGTCTCCATTATAGTTACTCTGTCCCTCGTCTGTCAATTGTCGGTTAAAGACTTGGTCATATGCTGCCTAGGCTTTTTGCCGACTGGGTGGGGCTTGATACTGGTAAGCATTTAAGATGAGTCAATTGTATTCTGCTTGGCTATCCTTTCTTTTATTTCCTCTGATATGATGAGTCCATGCAGATTGCGCAAGCTGCGAGGCCAAAATTGGAGGATACAGGGCTATGGGATTTTACTCAGGTCCTTTCCAAGTCCTATGATTATGGAATGGGTGTTGTACTATTTGCTCCCATAGCTATATTAGCTTGGCTTCCAATTATATCAGCCTTCCAGACTCGTTTTCTCTTCAACGAAGCCTTCAATAGGCATTTGCATATCCAGCCAATTCTTGCAGGGAAGAAGAAGCAGACATAGAAGTTGCTTTTGATGATAGAAGTTTTTTGAAGTCTTTTCCAATGCAATTGTAAGGTTTGAATAATTAATGTCATGAAATTACTGTACTAATATCACTAAACAATACTAACCATTGAGCTATAACTGAAGATAATACTATAAAAATTAGTCAAGCAAAATGAAAAATATTACGGTTTCAACAGTTTTAATATTTAGAAAAATTAAAAACTTTATATCTTAGTTTCTATGGAATCAACCTACCAACACCTCTCTCCTCTTTATAATTGCAAAGAAATCAAATCCTTTACTTTGGGGATGCAAGTATTATCTACTATCGACTTGCATGCTATTCTTTATGTTTGCTTTCAAGGAGTTTGCTATACTCGTGGAGTCGAGAAATGCTTGTATCGTAGCTTGTTTATTCCTTTCGTAGGTCTATAGGAATGCTCGAGAATTGCATTAGCGGGTCGATCTTACGAGGGCTATAATTATTAGTATTTTTCTAACTTAACAAATTATGGTGTTTAGGATAAATTAAAACAATAAACTAAAGTAGACCAACACAATTAATTAACTAGAATAAAGATTAAATTAAGAAATATTCAAGGAAAACAGTGGTATATGGACTTTGACTCTTGCTA
>JANIPN010000005.1:46142057-46159040 GCA_027478595.1 Erythroxylum anguifugum
AATAGCCTATTCCTTCCAATTTTGCCCCTCACTAACTTGGACTTTCCTATTTTGCCCTTCTTTTGTCTTTTATGGCTCTACTTCTTTAAGCCACTTAACTCCACCTAATATAATTCTAACACTTCATTCTAATTTCTAATTTCCATTCAATACCCCATTCATCCTTGCTAATTTAAAGACTCAACTAAAATAATAATAAAACAATTAAATCAAAATAAAGAATAAAAAAATTTGGGGCCCAACACAAACCCTAAAATCTCTCATGCCACTAACAGCAGTTGAGCTGAGAGGATCTACCTCGTGAGGGAAAAGAATAGTGTTAAAAATCACCTACCAATAACCAAGGGTGGTTTCCAACAGAGGGTTTGATGGTATAAATGTTATCCCAAAGAAGTTTCCTATGATTGAGGTTGTTTAAGCCATAAACACAAGTAACAAAAAAACCAGAAGCACAATTCACTGGAGACACTTCCAAATGAATCAATTGGTCATTGGACTGAATAGGGGTGCATACAAAACGGTCAGGATTCTAGAGAACAACAAACCTTGCATAAGCCGCTTGACCTAGGTTACTACAAAAGAGCCATCTAGGGAACATAGAAGAGCAGATGGAATTCAACAAGGGAAGAGATTTAATCATAGATTCTATCAGACACACAAAAGAAACAGAAATTGTCTTAAGGAAAGATTTCACAGCTAACTGTTTTTTATTGTGGTTAAGACCTCTAATATTCCAGAACCCTAAACCATAGTAGAAGATAAAAGACAACACTCTTAGGATTGTTTCCTTCTGGATTTCCTACCTCTCCTAATGTAAAGTCCCCCGTTGCCCCTACCCTTAAACCCGAGCTCTGAGCTTCACAAGAACTATCAAGAACCAAAGTAGAGATAGGAGAAGCAATAGAGTTACCTGATTCACTCATACTAGGATAGGGAGCATCTTCAAGGTTGACTGAAGGGGCAACCATGTGCTGTTGCACTTCCTTACTGTCAGGCTGCTCAATAGGAGTGTCCAACTGCACACCCTCAGGACTAGTGGGGGTATTTGTAGGGCTTGATTGCAGGGCATTGTCCTGTGGGTGGAGTCCACAAGTTGGTAGAGGATTACGGTCCTGCTCCAGTTCAGCTTGTAACCCAGTTTCAAAATTGCGACCAGTGGGATACCATTACTGTTTCTAAGTCGCCTTCTCGGGTTGCCATTTATATTCTGTAGAAATTTCTTTGAAAGACATCTGGCCTTCATCATCATAGGTTTCCAACTGAAAGGAGGTAGGCCATTTCTTTTCCATATCCAATTCTACACACAGTCTGGCAAATAGGATTTTAGACATCTTAGCTATGTGAGAATCGATTAGTAAAGGGCATCCTACTGCACTGGCAATCCTACCCAGACCCCTCAGTGAACCAGTACTCATAGAGGATATTGTGAAATCAAACCCAGACAGGCGTGTATCTCACATTCTCCTGCTCTCCCGCATTTAGGCTCCATTTCCTCAAGAACAGGGGTTTACCTTGAATGTGTCATGGCCCCTTTTCCAACACTTCATTCATTCCACATTCAGAGTCAAATTTGAATAGAAACTTGTGTGAACTAGTCACTAAGATCTCAGTTAATCCACATGCCGACCATGCCTTAAACAAGGATCGCTAAACTACTGGGAAGGCAGGACGCTTACCCATGAAAAAACCAATTAGGGCATGCCGAAGCTTCTGGGCTCCTTGCTGGGCTAGTTCAGGTGGTGGGATGACGAAGATTTTTTCTTCCTTAAGCTCTAGAGGGTAAAAGGCCAAATCCTTAACACTAAAGGCTTCCTCCACACTATTGGCAACAACGGATTTCTAGGTCTTGGGTAGAACTCCGAGAGACTATCGACCTTGGTCAGGGTTGGGTAACGTAGGCACTAGGATAGGTGAAATCGACTGGTGCAAGCCTAGGGAGGTCTGTACTAGTGGGATAGGGCGATTTGGGTCCAAGTTCTCATCAGTAGGGTTTGGCGAAAGGGTCGAAAGGGGGGTTTTTTTAGGAGAGGATCGGGCTAGAGGAAGACAAGAAGGTAATGATTTAAGAGAGAGATATGAGAGAGTGAGATAGCAGCAGCGCCCATTACTTTGAAGATCAAGACATTTATATGTAACCATTCAATATAATCTTCTTTGTAATCTTATCTTGGTCATTTCAATATTTTATTAAGTTACATAAAAATATCACAATTAGGGAATAAAGCATATACTTTGTAAAATTCTAAAGGATATTTAATTTGGTTTTTAAAGATCTAATCTTCAAAATACTTCTTAAAAAACATTTTAATTGTAATTGTGTCAAGTCTGTCAAAAAGAAAGCATTTTGATCTTTGAAAAACTTGTTTTCTTAGGAATTAATTTGATTAATATGTGGACTAGAACAAAATGAAGTAGGGTTTTGATGTTTGTAATTTTCTATAAGTGAATTAGGTTGATTGAAAAAGTGTGATGTATTTAGTTTTTAGTTAGACCTCAGCCAACCTATATGCAAGTTAGGATGACTGAACCCTTTAGAAAAGGGAAAGTTTGTCCAAAGAGTTTATAACTGATTTCACCAGGGTATTGGTTAAGACATCACTTGATTAGTTTGTGAGATCTATTGATTGATATAATAGTCAAGGTAGCCAATATCATTGGAACTAGTAATGTAACAACTAGTTTTTGACTCTTAATGAATTTGTTTGTTAGAGTTTGGTTTAATAGCTCATAATGGAGTTATTGGATGATATTTTTGCACTTGATGATCTTGTATAAGTTATTGTGAGAGTTGTGAGTGAATTCATGTGTTTGCGAACATGAAATGAGATTTCAGCTCATCGTTTGAACTAAGAGGGAAGTCTTGAGCTATAATTGTATAATTGTAAGATCAATTAAATTAGCAACTAAATTACAAGTCAAAGTTCTTAACCCATTAAAGAAAGAATTAGTGACTTCTCAAATTGGAACTTGGAGTAAGTCAATGGTTATTAATCATTATAAACTAGTTGTGTTCTCTTGTCATTATATATTCTGATTACAACTGAGATTTTTATACTATTTCAATTACGTTGAATATTGTTATATATTTTAAATGAAATTCATTTAAGTAAAACCCTTACTATTAGAATTTACATTTATTTAAACATATTAAGTGTTTGATAAATCCTGCAAAGAGTGATATAATTGAAAACATATAATTCATTTCATTTTAGTGTTTGTCTAGGGACCACCAGAAAGAAATACGATGACATAATTAATACAAAAATTTCTAACTATTTAACTTCATTATGTTGTTTATGTTTCATTTCTTTTTAAAATATTTAATATTTTCAATTTTGGTTGATATTAGTTTTATTATCAAGAATTCACTTTACTAATTAAGGATATTGGGTTAGTAAATTAAGATATGTAATTTTTTTAATTTACATATGCAATTACAACTATTTTATTTCATGAAGAATATATGTTATTTGTATTGAATGCTTGAAAAATTTCTAATCACCGATTCAAATTGATGAATTTGATAGAAAATAATAACATATTCTACAAAAATGAATTAGATAAAATGATGCATAAATACAATTCATGTAATGTTGAAAAGTACATTTTTAGAGTAAAATTTTTTTATAAAAGTTTTGGTTGTTCAAATTCATGTACATACTATAATTTGATAAATAAAAGTTATTATACCTAGAAAATAATTAGTAGACGCTTACCTCCATTTCAAAAGTCATCACTTATGAAACACACATCTGGGTGGAGGAGTTCCAATATCATGTTAGATCTCCAGATAGCATCATATGAAACTTGAATAGCCTGACAATTCTCAACATATTATTCAAGATTGTATGACTCAAATGAATCATTCTCTTATTCCTATTTAGTACTAATAACTAAATAAGTTTTACTAATAACTAAATAAGTTTTATTTTTGTAGTTACAAAAAAACAAAAATTGAAGAAGCATATATGAAAACTATCACCACTTTTTTGAATAGTTTTTTATTGTAATTACTTGAGGGCCTTAAACTTATTATAATGTTGCATTAGCTTTACCTATACTTAATTCTAATTATTCATTTCTCAATTAAACCAACAAATTTCATCCAACACACGAGGAATAACGTATCTTTCAATTTTTGCGTCCTCCTTTACCGGTTGTCCCTTGGTACAAATTGGTTTGGTCCAAATATAGTCAACCTCGATACTCATTTACCTTATGGCTTGCTTTCTTACAGAAGCTCCTAACCCGAGATAAACTTACTTTCCTCTACATTCCTAGTCATTGCTCTCTGTGCCTTTCAGCAAATGAATCTATAGATCATCTTTTCTTTGACTGCCCTTTTTCTAAAGCAATTTGGGTCCATTGCCTTTCCTATTTTAACTTCCCCAACTAGAACCTGTCTTTCCTCTCCACTATTCTTCCCTGGTTCTTAACTGTTCCCCATTTCAGAGCTTCAGTCATTCCTCTTCTGCTCTCCACCACTGTTTACCACATATGGACCGAACGTAATGCCAGAACCTTCAGGAATGAAGCCTTGGCTGAAGAGCGCGTGCTTGCCGGAGTTATCTCCAACGTTAGGGAACTGCTCAGCCTACACACTGAGAGGAGGTAATTTGTTTTTTTCCTTTCTTTTACAGGTTTTGTTTTTTCCAGGTCTCAACTTTCGAGGTTCTTTTCGGAGAGTCCCAACTTGCCATGCCTACCCTTGGTGGTGCTGCACTTTTCAGCTTGGCCATTCAGGGGCCATAGCTCAGCAGTTCATTATTTAGTTTGCCTATGCTTGCTAGCTCTGGGTTGAATTGTATTAGATTGGCTTTCTACTTGCCTTTGTAAGCCTGCGCTTTGGCTTAATTTCTAGGTGTTATTATTCTTATTATTGAGTGAGTTTGGATGCTTCTTCCCGTGCAACATTAGTCCCTTTATTATTTTGTGGTCGCCCTGACGCTCTATTCGTTTGTGAACGTTTCTGTACATATTTTGTTTTTTAAATTAATTTATTTTACTGATTTACCCACAAAAAAAAAAAAACGTATCTTTCAAGAATTAATTAGCCGTCACACTATAGCAGCTGCTTTTCCACCGACAGCAATCAAACTTGCCGTTGCTTCTTAATATTAATTTTCTCAGCCAACCAGTCCCAGAACTTGATAGTACAATAAATTAACAATCAAATACCTTGAATATAATCTATTTCATTTCTGGAACTCAAATACTTGGTAGATCAATTCCAACATTATCACTCCACAAAACTCTCCACTAATTTTACCGTGTTCAAGTTTCAACAAATTTATACATCACAAACAATATAAAAACACATAAAACTACAAGAATGTCTTACCACCAACGTTTAACGACAACGTTGAAGGAAAATACACAGTGCTCATGGATCTTGGCGAGGACAATTTCCAGATGCCCATGCTCCATTTCCGCTGCAATGCTCCAAGGCGCATGTATAGTTCCTATATATGCAACAAAAAGGTAGGAACTCACATTTCCTATCCTAATGTTGGTTAATATCCCCTAGTGTCACATGACCTCAAATAGCCGCCTGTGTTCCACAATATCTGACAGTACAGTCCTCATTTTCTCTACAGAAATAGGTTTCAGTATAACCCCATCCAAGCCAACCCTCATGCAGGTTTCCTTAGTCAGTTTGTCAGTGTTTCCAGTAAGGGCTACTATGAATGGCCTTTCATGACAGTTTGGAAATTTTTCTTGTATTCTGACAGCAACTTCAAACCCATCAGGCATAAGCACATCCATAAATACCACCTTGTGGTCTTGAGAAACGACTCGCAGGCACTCATCACTTGAGCTAACAGCGGTTACATTACACCTCAGATGCACAAGAAGTCCCCTGGTCACCATTCTGCTGACCCTGTAAACACCAAACAAACCTAACGTTTAAAGACTTAAATCCCACATCGGAAATGGACAAAAGATCATAATAGTTTATATTCAAGACGGGATTTATAACTAAATTTTTGATGTTCTAAGTTGAGGTTTAATAGGAAATGTGATTGTGTGTTGAATAAAGAATTTAATTGTAAAACTGAATTAAATTTTGCCCCCTCCAAAAGTGAGGAATAAGAATGTCCAATGTGGAGGGAGAGTGTTAAAGCTTAATATAATTCCCAAATCGCAAATAGACTATGTGGAGGCAGAGTGTTGAAGCTTAACATAATTCACAAAAATCACAAATCGACGATTGTTACAGTTCAAAGTTCAGCTGAAGAAGCGGTAGGATAAGATGATGAATGAAGTCCGAAGAATAAAGATAAAACGGTGATGAAGTGTAGATAAAAGTGTCCATTCACTCTTGCTTGCCCAACTCTTCTTTCCTCCCTTTGGTCCCTATAAGTGCAGTTGTTGCTCTCCACCTCATTGTTCTTACAGGCCCCTTCCAACTCCCATAAAATCTCCTCTAGCTGTGAGTTCAAGGACTTTTTGCTGATCTCTTGGTTGTCCACCATAGCCAACCTTGTTGGATATTTCTCATAAACACATCCATTCAGCTTGACAATTCTATAAAGTCGTCCATGACATCAAGCTCTGATATCAAATCAATATTTGATTTTGCGTAGAATCTAGTGACGGGAACATGGAAATCCTCTCTCTCTCTTACTGGAGTTCTTCCCCTTCGTAGGAACTAAGGTTGTCGATTAGAAAACATGTCTCTGACAAGATTTCTGTCAACTGTAGGAAAATTCTAATATTCATCCTAATTCCCTTTAAATTTTACCATTTTTGATCCAAGCTCCACATCTAAATAGAAATTTATAATCGTTGTCCCTTCAAGCAATTATTTGGATTAAAAAAGATTTATACTCGACTAAAAGAACTAAAAAGCTAAGAACTTAATTGAAAATTTTGTGAACGTCTTTTGTCAATATTCCTACAAGGAAATGGATAGAAGAAAAAATATATAGTAAAAGTTGTAGGCCTTTATGCATTAATTTTTTCCTAAGAACACAAACAAATGGTGTCCAACTGCAGAAAAGTGTAAATTTTGAAAGAGGGGAATCATGTTATTTCCTAGATCCTAATTTTCAGAATAATGATCCGATTATGCTTAAACGTGGTTTTTAGTCTTTAACCATTTAGTATTGAAATACATGAGGCTTATGTCAATCTCCCACCCTTCTCACACCAGCCTCTCCTCTTTCTCCTTAAACAAAATGGAAACATAAATAAGATAAGCCATCCATCAAAACAACAAATTGTAGGAAGAGTAGAAAATATATCAAACTTGTACCCAAGACCCACAAAATTTATAAATTCTGGTGGCTGGAATTTGAGTTTTAGGTTTGGAATTCAGCTTAGGCTGCCAGAATTTCAAGTTTGGAATAGCTAAAATTTTATACAGCAGGAATTTTAGGTCTTGATATTCCTAGAATTTTGGGATTTTGGTTGCTAGAAATTCAGGTTAAAAGTGTTGGAACTTTTTGAGTAAACAAGTAACAAAGGGTAAGAACTAGGAGTCACTCCTAGGTTCTAAGAATTACTTTTCAAAGAAAACATCACACATATTAATTGAAAAGTTAAGTTTATTAAATAAAAACTTCAGGATCTTTTCTATTAAAGGTTTGAATACCTATAAGTTCTTAGCACCCTTATTCTAATAGTAATGGGTTCCTATCTAAAATATCCAAAACAAAATAGAATCTTATTCTAATAGGAATTCAATAATCTTAAATAAATTGAAGTCTTAAACAACTAGGATAATATATCTTCAATTAGGATAACATATCTTAACTTACTGTTACTTCCTATTTGATAAAGAAATCTAGTATAAAATAAATTTCAACCCTTGGGTCTTTATCGTCACTTCAAATGCCACTCTTCATCCCACCAAATTAAAGTTAGTGGCTGATTAATTTGTCCTATTTTATTTCTTTTATTATAATGTATCAATTCTCCCTGATTTATTTGTCCTATTTTATTTCTTTTATTATAATGTATCAATTCTCCCTGATTTATTTGAAGTCATCCTCGATGTAGAATGTGACTTATACTAATCACTACAATTAAGATTCTAAAATTCAAGTGCTATCAGAAATTGATCTCCCTTTTCATTTGACAAGAAACTGTTGATATCCACCAGCTCTTATGGCCACAATTTGTTCATCAAGATCGTCCTCTCTCTCTTTTTTAAGATGAGGAATGATTAAAACTCTCACAATTGTCGTATGAGATTGTGTATCATCATGTCTATAACAAATAGTTAAATCCGCAAAATTAAAGATAGGACTAATTCCTATGTCACTTGGTAATTCTAAAATATAAACATTAGCACTTATCTTCTTGAGAATCTTATAATGTTTAGCACTCCTAAGTCTAAGAACATCTTATGATTCAATGCCGATTTACCAGGCAAGTCTGGGGTCGGATGCAGGTTATTCTAGACATTGCAGAATAGTGGACTCTTGGAGTGAAACGATTACTTGGTTGGGGAAACTTAGAGGGCACAGTGCAGCTGATCTCAAAGCCATTAAGTTAAGCAGGGAAGCTTTGGTGTATTTCATCTAGAAGGAGCATAATTGTAGAATCTTTAGACAACAAAGCCGAAGCATGGAATTGGTTTTTCAGGACATTTTCCTCCATTGTAGATTGGCCATATTAGCAAGAGGAATAACAACAAAGCTGTCAAGTAGTATGAAAAGAAGACGGGGATTGGAGTAATATTGGTTATGTGGTCTCACAAGTATCCCTTAGTTTTCAAGTTGTAGATGATTACTAGGAACCACAACTCTATGTAATCTAGACCTTTTGGATTAACCTCGACCTTTTGTACTCTAGATTGTAAATATTTAATCAATGCAATCTTTAATTTTCAAAAAAAGTTCATAAAAAATTTCAAGATATCTTATTATTAAAGTTGAGTACACACATATATATAGAAAAGTTATTAGAATACTTATTCTAGCAAGAAAAGTTTTCCTAACTAAAATATCCAACATAAAATTGAAGCCTATTCTTAAAAAAGTTTAATTTTTAACCAACTAGGATAACATAACTATACCTAAGATAACAAATATAACTTATGACTACTTCTTCTCCACTAAAAATCCTAAAATAAACTAAATTTTAGTCATTGTTGTCTTTGCTGTCCCCTTAACTCTTCACCCCACTAAATTAAAGCTTGCAGTTGACTAATTCCCACTTTAATTTCTTTTATAAACTCTAAGCTCTTTTGCATCACAATGCCTGTTAAATTTTAGGAATCAAAACCAAAATATGAATTTCCAATAGATATTTACACTCACATTGTGTGTTGTTCATTAATATAAGTCCCTTCATCTTGCCAAAATATGAATTTCCAATAGATATTTACACTCGCATTGTGTGTTGTTCATTAATATAAGTCCCTTCATCTTGCTTATTAGCACCTTTTCCATGTTCAACATCAAGTATACCATATAGGTTTGCAAAACTATTTTTTGTTAAAGTTTTGACTTTTAGGGAATGAATTTTAAGGTTGTCTAGCCTCTCTAGAAAATGTTCGGCCCTAACTGACTCGCTCTATAACCCAACTCGACAAATCACTTTCCTTGTCTAATCTAAATCTTAAAAAGTCTTCACTCCAATCTCATCTTCTATCAAGTCTTGCGGTAGCAGTGTAATTCCACTAGGTGATGTGCTTATCTTGTGTAACAACACTATAGAGCAAGTGCGCTTCTAGCAAGCAGTTGTGTGACAACACTACAAAGAAAGCGTCACTTTCATGTAACATGCTATGGTCTCAATGCCCTTATGAGGTATGATGATTTTAACGCGCTCTAAGCCTAGCCAGTGCACGGTTAGGAAGATTGGCTGCAATCTGAGCAATAACACCCACCCTACCCTACCCCCTATAGGTGGCCATCCGTGAATGATGATTGCTACTAGCCCTTGTCTTGGAAAAGAACTTGAACTAAAAGGGACTGCTTCAAAACGAACTTCCTCACTTCATTGCCCGCAGAGAAAGCAATTTAGGTATAGCAATAGACCGAGCCAGGCTAAGATTGCCATCCCTAGAAAGCATATTCCAATCTTATTGGGCAAGTTAGGGATATAAAGTAAACAAGTGAAGTGAGAGCTCCCCTTCACTCAAACATGATTTCTTGTGGGAGTTGTTAAATGTAATTTGGTTTCTTAAGAACCTTGTGAATGGGGATCATCGATGCCTAATTGTTTGATATATTTAAAAGTACTTCACCTTGTTCTAGGTCGCTAAGTATTTCTTCTATAGGCCCTTTCACTACGTGTCACCACTGTGAACCAAAGCTATGACACCAAATTGATATAGGACAAGTAGAAGATATATCAAATCAGGGATTGACCTCAAAATCTATAAATTCTGATGACTGGAATTTGAGTTTTATGTTCGAAAAATTCAGCTTAGGTTGCTGGAATTTCAAGTTCGAAATAGTTGAAATTTTACGGTTTGATATGGCGAGAATTTTAGGTTTGATATAACTAGAGCTTTGTCTGTTCAAATTTCCACATTTATTATGATGAATGAAATGGCTATCTAAATTAATTATTATGAGTGAAATGGCTAGAATAAATATGCTAGACATTGCAAGATTTATTACCAACTTATTTTTTTAATATGGGTCAAAATTGTATAACTACATATATGAGTTTAGTATAAATGGAACTTTTTTCAAGGCATCTTAACGATCTAAACAATGCAAACGCCAAATGAATTACTAATCCCAACAAACAAATGTATACTAGACATTACAACATCTATTACCAATTGAAAATTATTTATTTGGGTTGAAATTGTAAATCTCAATTAGTGGGCTTATTTTAACTCTAATCAATTTTATTCAAGGGATTCTCTTTAAACCTAGTAATGTTTTTGTAGTTCCGACCATAACCTCCACACTTCTATCCCTAATTTGCTAAAACTTGCTCCCATAACCCTACATTCATCAAAAACATTACATTCAATACTATCTCCATCTATGAATTGATCGTCCTTGGATTCACTAATTTGATTATGGCAATCATGAATTACTTATGTTCTTGTATCTCAGTGAAAAGTTTTGGCATCACTAGTTTCTATGGTGTTGGCATCATAACTGTAAGCACTCGTCACAAACATGCTAAGACGGGTGAAGGTGGCATGCAAGGTACTCCCCTAGGAAGTTGAAACTAGAACATGCAAGGGATATAAGCACAACATTTGCCAAACGTTTGAGTTGCAAAAAGAAGCTGGATTGTATCAGTTTTTCCAAGCCTCTAGCACTTCAGATAAATGTTACCCTAATAAAATTCTTATGCAGAAGGAAAATCTACGCAATTGGGTTAGGAAAGAGTAAGAAGTTAGGAGTTAGCACTTACCTAGTTTTGTTCAATAAAATCTTGATACATGAATAAAAAAGTAGTTAATCCTCTGTTATATCTAAACCCTCTGTATGTCCAACAACTTTTTCTTTATCCTTCTTTCTTCTTGCATGACTTTCTTATTATAATTATCATCCTTACATCACATAGTTTTACTAGTCATTTATTAAAACAATCTATTTCTTAATCCACTATACAATAAAACAAACATTATTCAACTTCACTTTAACAATAAACTTCAAACACAAAATATAAACTAGTACCCAACTCAAAGGCTGAATTATAAACCCTAAAAGGTTATCCATGATACGTACGATGTCACACAAAAACATGGGGCACTAGCACAACCTCAAAAAAGCGAGTATCCATGAACGAGTTCATCTTTAGGACTAAACAGTATAATGTTGCTATGAACCTATGAAGCTCTTCAATAGCTTCAAGAAACTTTACAATTCAATGTGAGCATATTACCTAAAAGTTACTGGAAAGTGAATAGATCTAAGTTCCCTAAAAATGATATAGATAGTTTTGCATGCATTTGAGGTTAAGGACAATGAATGTTTGGTGGATGTATGCCACGTATGTCTGATACAGGAAGGCAAATCACCTACCTAATAACACATTTAGATTTACTGATTCAACGAGAAATAGTTAAAAGAAAGATCTTTTAGACAGAGAGGTTTACTGTTTCGAAAAGTAATCATGTTAGCGCAATGTAACAAATAAGCATTAGCTCATTCGGAGGTCCCTAGTTTCCCTATCTTCTAGGTATTTCAGTTTCTAAAATTATTTCTTTCTACTAGCAATAAATAAAATCAATATCAAGCTAGCTCCAAGATAACCTTGCTCTATCAACAGTATTTTTAAAATTGATTAAAAATGTTGCAGTTACAATCTTACTCACCCATTATCATCCATGACAAGAACTTTGACCCCTGGAAAAGTTGTTTGTCCATGACTTGGTGCCCCTTTAGGGATGAAAGAATGCTTAGATTCATTTGAGTGCTCAGGAATACCCAGTTTTACAATGAAGATAGCAGTGCATCCTTTGCCAAGGCCTTCACTTTCTATCCATATATGTCCCTCCATAAGATTCACAAACCTAATCACAAGCATGCAAAAGCATATATCATGATATGTAACCACATATTCATCAACTTACAGGGACATGTACAACCAATCGACAGAACTTCGAGAAATCAACTTAAGGCAAAAAACCAAGAACTTAGGAACAAGTAAACTATAATCATACAACTTAGAATGCAATGAAATGTATAAAGAAAAAGTCATAAAAGCAAAATACCTCTTACAAATTGCAAGTCCAAGCCCACTGCCACCAGAATTTCTGGTCGCTAATGATTGAGTCTGTACAAACTTTGTAAACAACTTTGGAATATCTTGGGGGCTTATTCCTGAACCAGAATCTTTTACCTATACAAATAGATAAATAAGAAGTCAGCTTCAGGAACCAACAAGAATTGAACATATAATGGTTTGAACATGAAGGAACTAACCTGTACTCGCAAATAGAAATGATTATCACTTGGCATAGGAAAAAAATCAGAAGCTCGAGAATCTCTTAAAGATTCTGACTTTGCAACAAATGCAGTGATTGAGATGCTGCCCTCTTTTGAGAATTTTACAGCATTACCAACAACATTTAATATAGTTTGCATTAAACGTTTTTCATCACCAATAGCATATTCTGGCAAATCTGGAGCCAAATTCAATGTGAGAAGCAGCTTCTTAACAGAAGCAATAGGCTTGATCAAATTAAGAACCTACCACAGGAAACAAACATCTGTCTCAAACTTTTAACCACCAAAATTTTGGCAGAAGTATATACATCAATACATATGAAGCAATTTGACTTGGCAGGTAATGTAACTCTTACCTCTTTGAAAATAGCATGAACATTGAAAGTTCCTAGGTCAAGTTTAAGGCTACCATCCTCAAGTCTTGAAAGATCTAATACATCATTTATTAGAGTAGCCAGAAGATTACTGCTCTTTAGAATTGTTTCAACCATGAGCCGCTGCTCTGGTGTTAGCTCAGTTTCCTGCAGCAATGAGGAAAGTGCAATAATTGCATGCATTGGTGTTCTCATCTCATGGTTCATAACTGCTAAGAAATCATTGCGAGCACGAATTGCTGTTTCAGCTTCTCTCCTAGCACGATCAAGTGCAAAATTCTGCTCAATAAGGAGATCCCTTGCCCTCATTGACTCCTCCAAGATTGCAGCATGTGACAAAGCAACAGCCACCTGGTTAACATTTCGAATTTTCAAGTCAGAATACCATCTTTAGACAGTGCATCATCTGCTCCATTGACGTGTTCTAAAATTTGGTTACAGCACGAAAGCTGCACTATTTTCAGTCTCAACTTACTATAAGATAAGTAAAGAATAGGCACATAGATTAAGGAAAAACGAAACAAAAGAATCTTCCAGAAACCAATCTTTGGGTGTTGAGCAGTTTATCAGGGACCTATTATCAAAGAAAAGACTGCACATTTGCATTATAAATGGCACTTCAATTTGCAGATTACTCAAAGATGGGGAATCAATTAGCTTCATCTCTATCATTGCTTTGTTAATTCTCTTAGCTCATAGTTAACACTTGTATGTTGTTAACTAGAGTATAGTTTGGCCCTTGTAAGCTTTGATGCCCTTTGAGGCTTAATGAAATTATTTTGCATTCTTAAAAAAAAAAAAAAAAAAGATGATAACCTTTTCATATTAAACCTTGGTCAAATGTAACTTTGAAGAGGCTACCAATCTCTAAAGAACGCTTTTTCTTAGCACAAGTACCATAACTAATAAGTATATTAAATAATGGCATTTATTGTATAGTAGTCAGTAGCAGTAAGATTATGACACTGCAAAAAATAAAATTGTATTGTTAATTTAGTACAGCAAATGTTGTTAAGATAATTAGGATCTTTAATTTACCTGATCAGCTACTACTTCGACAAGCTCCAACTCATGAACATGCCACTGTCTAGCACTATCTGATGGAAGCATTAACACCATTAGGGCATAACGTTTGGTAGAAAGTTCAGGCCAATCATTTATTTGGAAATTAGAAAGATGAAGAAGTGGGACACGAACAGCAACCACCTCTCCAGGAATATATTTTCCAGCAAAAGGTCGTAATCTAGCAACTGGACAATTAGGAGATATTTTCACAGCACGATTACTACTAAACACTTTATTAATGACTGGAAGTTGGATAGGAACAGTATATCCAACAGGATTCTGCTGGCGAAGAGTGTAGGATAGCTGAAGCTCTAACCCAGTCCGTGTTGGCATCCACAATGCACACTCTTCCAATGCTAATGTCCTACCCAGTTCAACAAGAGTAGTCCTAAGAATAGTGTGGCGATCAAGTGTGCTTCTTATTTCATGGGTCAACATCCTAACATGGCGGCCTGTTTCTTCCTGTGTTCGAATTAGACCCATTTCTCTATCCAGCTCTGCAGCCTTATTTTTCAGAAACAGCTCTCTAGTCTTAACACTTAAAAGGTCAGGAATTATGTGTACAAGCATAAGGGCAGTTGCACAGGACACAGCAGCAGTCATGACTTTTGAAATGGTCATCACTATTGCCACCGTGCGGGAGTGCATGGTAAATGTCCATAAGTTTATAAGATGCGTTGCTCCACAAAGAACTATAAATGCACCAAACTGGACAAGCACCCATCTATAAGGAAAAACTGCAGATTTCTTGACAAAGTAGATGAGCTCAAGCGGGATGGAAAAATAAGCAAGAGCAATGAAGAAATCTGAAATGTATTGGTATTTCATCAAAAGTTCATCAGCTGGCCACTGTGGCTCGATACAATTGCAGGACTCCATTTAAATGAGAATTCAACCCACTCCCACTTGGCTCTACGTCTCCCACATGCCTGCAACCAACATATCCCCCAATCTTTAAAAAATAGAAATTGGAACGTAAAAAGCACCATGGATTAGTTAGCGATCACAAAGTCGCAAAAAAATTCAAGGGAGTTATTCCAGGAAATGCCGCCACAAACACAATAGTGGCCATAGTGGGTGGCAACTACTGCTCTTTTGCAGTCTGCCTATTAAACTATAACATTTTCTTCTTTTGTTTAGTAGGAACAGCACCATAATTTGGGAAAATCCCATTCCCGAAATGAGCCCTAGCTACTAGATGTCCACAAAAACTCAGATGATGGAACAAAGATACGTGAAGTGCTCGACAAATAAACAAAAAATCAATTCAGCAGAAAGTAAGCAATGATTTTGACACAGATTGAATTATTAGGTTAAGAACCGAAAACTGATTTTAATGGAGGAAAAAAGAGTAACCTGACTGATGCTGGAGTCGAAATTGTGTGGAATTGAAGCCCTAAGCTATCGTAGCCTTGATAACTCTGAATTTTCTAGAGCAAAGCATAGACAAAATGAAGCACCTAGTTTAATATCATGCTTTGGAATTCAAAAAGGGTTTGGAGGAAGGAACATGGAGTGCTTGATAGGCTACAGAAGACAGGAGAGTCTGAAACCATAGGCTGTCCCGTGGACTGAAACTGCTATAATCATGGTGAGGATCATGTACCTCAGCAATTGTTCTTTTCTCATGTCTTCAGCTCTAATTGCTAAATTTTAATAATTCAATTTTAATTTGGCTTTTGCATTGCCTACAAGTAAACGCACGTGTCCGTTCCCCACTCACTCCGTGAGCTGCCTACGTAATGATTTCCCTTTTCTTTGTTTTGGGCAAAAGGGTCTGCATCTGAGGATTTTTCTTTTCAAGGGCTCGTAGTGCGTTTTTTTCGCCCAATTGAACTCCAATAAGTGTCAGCTTTTTTGTGGAAGCTATCAACTCCCGTATTGTATTGAAGCGTGAAGATCACGAGCTTCATGAACTAAACGCTAAGAATCTAAACAAACTTTTGAAATGGAATCAATGACATTGAATAAATTGCAAAGTATGGAATAGATGGACTAAAGAGAGAAAAGCTTTAAGACAAGGGGACTATTGTATTTACCACAATCAGTACCAAAATGAATAAAAACTAAGGATCATTCTACTAATAAAAGCTTGATTTGAAAGAAAAAAAAAAGACTTAAAAATTCAAAAGAAGGATATGAATTACCACAATCACTGAAAAAATAGGATGGGAGTGATAAGATTCTAAATTTGGTTGTTCACACAACTTATTAAAGAATATAAAACAAGAGTTTCTCTAATTAAAAGGAAAAAATATTTCTCCTCATGTTTTGATTAATCAATAATACCATCTTTACATTACATAAGACATCCTTTTCATAGGTATAAAATCATAAAAGAAAATTAAAATTATAACTAGGAAATAACTAAATAATTTTTTTTACATAAAAAGTCAATCCTTTTGGAGTCTAGTACAAGTCTAGTTTCCACATAAATGGAACTTTATGGGGAGCTTAACATAAATGAGTCTAACACCAATCATAGATACCACTTCAATCTCCAAAAGCCAGCCTAAGATATGCACTGGAAACTAACATGAAATCAGTGTTAGTTATCTTTTGTTTCCTCTTCTCATAGCTTTCTCCTTCAAGCGAATTTAATCTCTTAAAGTATCAAAGCTTGAATTTAGTCTTTTGAACTATTAAAGCTTCACTCCTTACATAAA
>JANIPN010000005.1:46382949-46408806 GCA_027478595.1 Erythroxylum anguifugum
ACACTTCTCCCTCTTCTCTTCTAATTTTGCCTATTTATCTCATTGCTCTTCCCTTTTTACCCTTCACTTAAGTGGTTTTTCCCATTTTACCCTCCTTTGGTCTTTTAAGATCACAACTTATACTTCTAACTTCTTAACCAATTATGATGGAACAATTGAAGGAATTTGCTAACACTTTCTTCTAAAAAAATGTTCCTCAATGTCTAAATTTTCTAATGACACCAAAATCATTCAATTTGGTTTGGTAATTTGAAAATAATAACCCAAACATATCCAAACTATCCCTAGATTGAAACAATATTTCGTGGTCAATTTCCATCCAAAAATTGAAACTCTTAGAGACTAAATTAAAACTCAATCCATCAGATAATTTGTAGCCTATTTCTCTAGTTTAATTCAAATGAAAAATCATCTCATTTCGATAACTAGAGAAAGAGTTGTGGCTAAAACACCGAAGCATGTTCAATGTAACATTTTTCAACTTTTAACTTCCAACATTCCACATATAATAGTTCTAACTTCCAATAACAATTTGGGATCCAACAGATAACCATAAGGTAAAGGATATTTTAGGCATAAAGTGCCAGTTTTATATTATACTAAGACTTAGATTCTCCTCTTGGTCTCAAAAATTCCATATAATGTTTGTTTGTAAACAATCCATTCAATTGTCCCAACCACTGGTAACTATCTTATCTACCATCATTGGGATTTTAGCTTGGAATGGCATGAGTAAAATCATCAAGGATCCTAAACTAATAATCTAAATGGACCCAAACATATACTTTAGCATTCCATGGTATATTCTACATATAATCCAAAATAAAATAGATAGAGCCTTCTCTTCATCATTAGATTTGTATGGACTAAAGGGCCAATATTGTTATTATTATAAAAAGAATAGATAAGCCCTTTCATCATTAATAATTTTGCATTTTATGTTACCAAATAGTTTAACCCTTAGCTTCAACAATTGAGCTAGGAAATAAGAATATGAAGGCCATATATTGATCTCCTAAATGCTTTTTCCTCTTAAAAATATAGGTGTGAATGCATCTTACCCACAAGGAGTCTTAACTTTCTACTAAGTTTTGAAGCTCCTTTCTCATTAACACCTTGTTGCTTAAGTTGGTAGGTGTCATTCCCAAGCCACCTTCTTCCATAAGTCTAGTTACCTCATTCTAGCTAACTTTATCTTTGAAATACCCATTATGTCTACCAAACTAGTGAAACTTTCTCATTAATTTTTCCAAGGATTTAATTAAGTTATTATAAAAAAATTTGGGATGACCAATAACTATATAAGGAGTTGAGTACTGATTTAATTAGCTACAGCCTTCTATCATAGGACAAATCCTTATTGCACCAATTCCCCAATCTTCTTCACACCTTCTCAAGTATTGGATAGCATTCTCTAAACTAAATTTTTTTAGTAGATAAAGGTTAAACAAGGTAAGTAAAAGGATGTTGTTTAACTTGTAACCCCACGACACTAGAAAGTCATCCTTGTTGATGTTATACATTTATTGATAAAATCAAGTGGCTTGTAATATAATTTATTTCCAATCTTAAGAGTTTTTTCTTCGAAAAGTAATAGATTTCATTAATAAAGGAATATGTACAGTCAAAGTATGTAACTAATCTTGGATAATACAAAAACAAACTATTATACAAGGTCTTATAGGTCCTGATAATCAACTTAGTTCAGTGCCCATCTCATCCTCATGTTGGTAGATAAGTATCAGCTATTCCCCTAGCTAGCATGGTTAGTCAGTTTTGAAAAGTAATCTCTTGAAAAACCAGCTTTATACTTTTACTTTGTTTTCTAAAGATCGTGGAATTCCTTTCTTTCCAGATATGGTCTAATCTTGAGTGCTTTATAATCCACCTAATTTTTCATGTTAGTGTTCACTAACCAGTTAATGGTCTCCTTCTATGATTCTGTTCAACTGCTTGTTGCCCCCTCCTGATCTTCCTTTTGTAGCTGCAGTTAATCATGATATGATCCAAACTTTCTAGCTCTACATTACATAGCAGTTTAGTGAATTAATGTTTAAAGTACTAAAGGAATGGCATGAGGACACAGATCTATTTTATGCTCTTAAGAAGAGGATCAAATCATCTACAAAAGAAAAATAAACTAACCAAAGTCTTTTACATCTACTATGAAACTTAAAACCTGGATATAAGGATATATTGTGCTTCACTAATATGATTAGTGCCTCTATGCATAAAATTAATAAATAAGGAGAAATGGGGTATCCTTGCCTCAAGCCCTTGCCTTTTTTGAAGAAGTTACTCGGTTCACCGTTAAAGAAAATGACCAATTTAAGGAACTTATTTTATTGATATTCTTTCTTGCCACAATGGAATTATGGAAGAATTTTTTTATTTTTGTCCCTTTAATCTAATGGACTCTTACCCTCTGCTTTATGTATCAAGCTTGGACTTTGTGGGTTTTAAAACATGTGGAATGTGACATTTAACATGGAGTTATGAAGAGATAAGGCATCAAAATATAAATCAATAACTGATTTATCCTCCTTGATCATAGTGGGATCACCTAGCTACTAGCAAAGAAGTTCCGAGATTATGATCATAATAAGCTTTGAGTTGAGAACATCATGCTTAGTGTTTTAAGTTTTAAAGGCATTCAACTTCAACTCTTATTTTGTTACGTTGAACTCTTCAACATAAAAAATACTTTGAAGGAATAAAAAGAGTAATTCATATCTTTGAAAATAATCTTTGTTGAACCAAAGGATATAAGTAATACTAATGGGTTTATTAATTTAATGAGAAGGAATATGAGAACAAGATGTACTCATAAACTCAAAAAGATAGTCCATAAAGTTGATAAAGCATAAAGCTTACAAACTGAAGACCAAGTTAAGAACTAAAGAAGAACAAGCAATTACTGCTCTCCCCTTATTTTAACTTATTTAGTTTTAGAGAGGTAGAGTTGTTAATTTCCTGACTTTCTGTCTCCTTATTAGAATGCCTTTCTATTGTTACCATAATTTATCTCTTTCTCCTTAAAGGGATATTCATCCTTCACAAACCGGCAATAGTAACCCGCCAATCCCAGAAAACTTTTCACTTTTGTTACATTTCGTGGCAGCTTCCAATTAACAATTGCTTCAATCTTACTGGAATTAATCCTAATCCCTTGAGAAGAAACAACATGTCCCAGAAAAGATACTTCCTGAAGCCAAAAATCACACTTACTCAGCTTGGCATACAATTGTTTTTCCCCCAGGGTTTGTAACACAGTTCAGAGATGTTGCACATGGTCATGTTCATTCTTAAAATAGACCAGGATATCATCTATGAACACCACAACAATCTGATCTAAATAGGGCCTAAATACTCTATTCATCAAATCCATGAATACAGCTGGAGCATAGTTAGCCCAAATGGCATCACCGAAAATTCATAATGTCCATAACGGGTCCTAAATGCAATTTTCGGAACATCCACATCCTTTACCAGCAATTGATAGTACCCTAATCATAGATCTATCTTGGAAAATACTCCTGCACCTTTCAATTGATCAAACAAATCTTCTATCCTTGGTAACAGTTACTTATTCTTCACTGTGACTCTATTCAATTTCCTGTAATTGATACACATCCAAAGAGTACCATCTTTCTTCTTAACATCAGAACCAGTGCTCCCCAAAGTGAGACATTGGGTCGAATGAATTCCTTATCCAGAAGCTCTTGCAACGACACTTTCAACTCCTTCAATTTAGTAGGAGCTATCCTGTACGGTGCTTTAGATATAGGAGCAGTGCCAGGCATAACTTTGATAGACAACTCCACTTCCCTTTTAGGAGGAAGTCTGGGTAGCTCTTCAGGAAACACATTTGGAAATTCACTCACTACTGGAATATCTTACAATTTACCATCCTCCGTCTTATAATCAAACACAAAAGCTAGATAAGCTTCACATCTCTTCCTAAGAAACCTTCGAGCTTACATAGTAGATACCACACTAGCCAGAGAACTAGTGTGAATGCTATGTAATACTACTTCAGGCTGATTAGGCTTCCTAAGCATAACTGTCTTAGCACTACAATCAACCACCATCTGATGCTTGGATAACCAATCCATACCCAGAATCAAATCAAATTCATAAAAAGGCAATCTAATCAGATCCACCATATAATCACTTCCTTGGATCCTAACAGGACAGTTCCTATAAATCTGATTAACTAATACACTACTACCCAGAGGACTGGTTATAAGAATATCATACTCTAACTAATCTACAAACATCACTTTATCAGAAATTTCTCCAACACATATATAAGAATGAGAGAATCCAGGATCAATCAAAGCATGCATTTTAGAATCAAAGAGATAAACAGAACTCGTAATGACTTCAGGTGTGTCCTGATTCTCGCGAGCTTTCAGAGCATAAGCTCAAGCTGGAGCAAAAGGTATGGCAGGTTGATTAATAGTTTCCGAATGAGTACTCATATTAGATCTAATCTGGTTAGATCCTCCATGACTTCTACTTAGTCCTCTGTTTCTAGCATGTGTATAAGAGCCTCCCTACTAGCTTGTGATGTCTGAGACTGTCTCATAGGGCAATTGGCTATCAGATGCTCGGTGCTACCACAAAATGCACTCGTAGCCCTCTAATAAGTACCTCGGTGATATTTGGAGCAATGAGGGCACTCTGGAATACGAGAACTTTGGCTCACGGAGGAACCCCTACCAGAAGTAGTCGATGAGCAATAGTATTGTCACCTTCTCCGAGCTATAAATCTCTGAGTAAATTCTGGTGCAGAAGAAACACCTTCGTGACTCCACTTGCCCGAGGACTGACCTCTTCTAACAAAGCCCCTTCATTGAGCCCTTTTTCTCTCTTCACCATCTCTTACTTCTCTATCTTAATAACAACTTGTACCAGCTAATGGTAACTCACTTACTGCAAGAGAGTGAATGTTGCCAGATGTTCTTTGATTGAGTAGTTTAACCATCCTCAAACTGATGATACCAAAACTCCTCAGTGAGTATTGTCGTACTCAGCAACAGACAAGTTTCTTTGCTTCAGGTTCAGGAACTACTTCTACTTCTCCTTTCTATAAGCGTCTGTCACATACTTCGCTTTAAACTCTTGGGAAAAGAAATCCCAAGTTAGAAGCTTCGGTAACCGAGGATTCCTCAAAACAAACTTCCACCACTCATAAGCTGCTCCCTGAAGAAGAGAAATAGCACTATGCATCATTTGATTTGGTGGACAACTAATTTCATCTAACAACCTCTTCTTCTAACCAGAATTCCACCTTTGCAAACTCCTCCATAGATGTTCTAGTAAATTCCTCAGCTTCATACTTCCATAACTGATCAATCGGAGCCTTGGGCGTGGTCATACGATGTAATAATGTCATCATGCCATGCAACAGCTTAACCAAAGCCCCCCCCCCCCTGAGTTGGAGGTGGAGGTGGTGACACTTCAGCTTCACCTCGATTGACCCCAAAGGGTCTAGATATAGATGGACGAGATCGCTCAGGATTATTACTCTCAAAAACCTCATCAATGGCTTCATGAGATCTTTCTATATTTAATTCTGTAACCAAAACATAGGACAAACCGCATTAGGCCAAACACAACTCTTATATCCACATATAACTAATAGTTAAGCGTTGTTAAACCAAATCGCCTAAACCATGCTCTGATACCAAACAATGTAAAACCCACATACCCCCTGGGAAGATATGCAGATGCCACACAAAACAGTTCCAAAACCTACCAAACAGTCCCTTACTACATTCCCATAAACTCAAGCAAAGATACATTACATATCATTAGATGTTATTTTATAAACTGAACAAATCATATATGTTGTACTTATCCAAATACATTCCATAATTTCAAAAGCCAACCTGTATAAAGTATTACAAATCACTTATAGGATATTACAAAACTTATCCACAAATATACAAAATGTCTCATTACATTGAAATATAGCTCAAACTTAAACACAAACAAAGACTCAAACAAAAACAACTTCCAAAACAGAACACATTCTTCTTGGCCACTACGGTTGTCTTTGTCCCAATTTTTAAACCTTTTTATCAGAACCTAGACGGAGGAAAAACCACCGTACTAAGCATAAAGCTTAGTAGGAAATAACTAAACAAGATATAATTTGACGAAAATCAAATCTCAAGAAATCTTTAATTGTTCATATTAAAGCACAATCCAAACAATAAATATCTCAAAACAAAATATAACATATCAAAACTGGATATATTGTCTTTAGAGCAAAACTTATAAGTATTAAAATAGAATACCATAATATAAAAACAGAACTTGTTTATATCAGAGTAGAATTTAGTAGTATCAGAACTGAACTTAAATTATTTCAGAATTTGACATATATCAAAACACAAAACAAGTTAGCCTGCTAATCCTTTTTACAGAAGTGGGTAAGGGGACTAGAACAGAAGATACCCATGTTTGGTCTCTGAAACATAAGAGACTTAAGTCTCTGAAACAGAAGACATAAAAGTGTCTAAATCATAAGACACCGGAGTGTCTGGTTACAGGAGCAACTGCAGGCCCTTCTAGATATGCCTATTTACCTACGACTAGGACTTGGCAGTTTAAAACAAACTATTTTAGATTTCAAAATCTCATGTAAAAGATGTAGTGCATAACATATGTCTTTATTCCATTTTTCTCTAATTGAACATATACATGCACATCCAAACAAACTTAACATACCTTGTGAGCATAAACATTTGCAATAATGTACCATTAAATACATTATGTATTTACAAATTACATATAATTACATAAATTCCCAATTCATAAACAATCATATTCAATTCATATCACATAAATCCTTTGAAACACATTTGTATTCATAAGGACACATTCATCCTTGAACACAGCACAACTTTCAACATTAGACACATTATTCACTAACCACATATTAATTACCTCAATTAACATTCTATAACTAAATTAACTTTTACTCAATTAATCTATCTTCAGTTTAAATTCATTTCACACCTTAAACAAGTCCAATTAAGTCCCAGTGTACCAAATAAAAAAACCTAACCTTATATAGTTCGACAATTGCACAAAACCAAGTTTTTCACCTTCCTAACCATTTCCTACGACTGTGGGAATGTTCCTTATAAATCCCAAGATCGTGGGATGAGGTTCACTCCCACACAACTTTCAAACTACTTCCAAAACTTAACTTCTTCACTTCCATTCGACACACCTTTACCAATGTTCATTAATTTCACTTCAATTCTACCTTATTCATGCTTCAATACCTCATCAAATTCATGTCCAAACCAATTCAAAAATCATTCATTAAGCATCTCACAATCCATGATCTTTCAAGTTTCAACATCCAAAGCAAAAGCTATCAAACAAGTATCATGTTCCAGACATCAATTCATCATCAATTCAATATATATTCTATCCAATTCAAAAATCAAGTAATCTATATTATAGCATGCTGTCAAGTTTAGCATTCCCTTACCTTCTTAACTTCAAGTTCCTTCTTCAAAGAACTAACCAAACTAGCCTTTCATGCAACCAATATACTTCCGAAATCTAGGTAGGTGTAGGATGATCTTAACACCCAAAAGACAGCAGCATAAAAGATAGCTTGAGGTAGCTTCTTGATGCAGTATATGGCAAAGAGTTTAGTGTGATAGCACATCAAAATTGAAGTAAAATTTAGAGCTAGGAGAGGGGATGATTTCGGTGGTGAATTAGCAAAGAGAGGATGAGTTACAACAGAAATTAGCCAATGCGTAAGACCATGCCATGTGCAAGATGACTCATCTTGCTTTAGGGACACTTGTTACATAAAGACACGAGCCACATGTCCTCTCCCTAGCTAGCACACATGTTCTTCTATGAGGCTGCCAAATGTCATCAATATGTTAGGCCATTTGTCTCTCACGTATTATTGCCACTTGTCATGCCATTTGTCAATGCATCAGCTATGCCAAATGTCACTAACTCATAAGCTTAGTCATTCCAATTGTACCAACTTATCTTGCCACTTGACATTTTCCTAATCCAAATGTGCATTTTAATACCTCAATTCTCTAATGATATCAATTAATTCCAATTCACTAAGTATGATCCATTAAACCAACATTCAAGTCATATACAATTCTCAATCATATAACAATTTTTAACACCTATCATACGTGTACTTTCATGAATATGTAACATTCCAACTAGGGTACAATTTGGGGCCTTACAACTAATAGTAGTCCCATATATACATAAGAGTTTTCCTATATAGCTCGATAGCATAATCAATAATCTGGTTGAACAATATGTATGTTTATCCGAATTGGTACATTCCCATGTCTTATCTTTTCCATGTTAATTCCTAGTTTTTAAACTTAGAAAAACATAGGAGTGCTCATTAGGTTCCATAATCCAGCCTCCACATGTTATGTAGCTCACTAGCATACTTAGTCCTCTAGTTGACAGGGGAACACTATATGTCGTTTATTGAAATTGGTACATTTTTATGTCTTATCTTTCCAAATTAATTCCTAGTTTCCAAACTTAGAGAAATATGGGAGTATTCACTAAGGGCCATGGTTTAGCCTCTATAACTCTTATAGCTTCTGCTTTTGTTGAAAATTTAAGCAATATAAGGTTTTACTATGATAGAAGGACCTCAGTTAATCCTTTGCCTTTCCATTGCTTTTGAGCCCAACTGCTGATGATTGAAAAAGGGGTGTGTTTTCCTATAAAAAGGTAGATCAAGGTGGAGTTCCAACTCTTGGCTCCTTCATTTAACACTTCTATGTTAGGGGACACCAAACTACATCCATCTATATATCTCCTATCTGTTTTTGGAAAGCTCTTGAGTTTCTTTAACCAGGGTTTTATCTTTTCTCACTTGTGCGAGTTTTTAAGCTTTTGGGAGCTGTCTATTTTAAAGGGAAGGAAGAAGGACTATGATCAAGGGTTTGGCATTGAATGCAAGGATCTGATTATGGTTGTATTCGTCTAGACCAGGAGGTGAGATGAAAGGCGACTGGAGGTCCAAAGAGTGTACAAATAAGATGGTCTTCACCTGAGAGATCTACTGGTCAGCAAGCCTGTGGATGTATAAGACGGGTTGTATTCTAAGTTATAATCTGACTTTTCTCCCACGACCTATTGCCAACTAAGTCGAGAATTTAGAATCAATTAGTTTAATTCTTTAAGAGATAGACTCCAATAAACTTGCAAACTTTGTTCGACATGCTTCTAATTAAAAATAATATGCCTTTATGCATAAATATAACAACAAAAATCAATATTTAGAACATTATCAATGATTTTATGCTTGTACTACTAATTCTTTAAACCTAAAATGCAACAAAGATATCAAGGAATTAGAAAAGTATTAAACATTTTAATTTAATATTTATAAGTTTCATTTAAATTTATGTAATTTATAAAAATTATTATGTATTAAAAATTTGAGAAACTGTTAAATATGATTTTGACAAGTTTAATTAGTAAGATTTTAATTTTATACTTCATTTGGTATCTCTATATTTTTTAACCATTTCTTCAATCTTTTTTTTAATTTAAAATACGAACTTACTAATATTTGACATATTGTGAATGATACCTCTTTTTAGATAACTAATTTTTATTTTTAATTTTTTATTTTTTCAATTTTTATATAGTAAAGTCATTACATAAAATGCAAGCAAACATCTATGGGAAAGAAACTCCCTTCTTTTACTAGGCGAGGATGACTTTTGACATTTCAATCCAACCAGCTAATTGAGAATTTTACAAATTATTGTTGAGTTCAATAAATTAAATGGAATTAATTAATTAGATTTTTATTTATAATAACTCTTGGAATTTCTCTATTAGATTAATACTGTTTTCATTACTTTTGTTGAATTAATCCAATTAATTATTAAGATATTATATCGCCTAACTTAGACAATTATCATCAGAAATTTATATTTTTAGTTATATTATGCTATTATAAATATATTTATCCTTATTATAAAAAACAATAATAAATATAATAGCTATATTCTTGAATAACATCCACATGTCGGAGGGCCAATCAAATAACAGATGTAATTTCCAATGAAGAGAGACTTGTACATTACAGAGAACTCGCCCATAAGCCCTCCCTCTCCCACCCCCATCCCACCCGTTCTCTTGTATTCTGGTCCTGAATCTAAGACAATCCATACTGCACAGCTCCCACATTTCTGTGGGCAGCAACTGCAACAGCAGCTGCACCAACTGCTCCAAATTGGGACTGTGCCTGCAGTAGTTTTGCATCCATAGCAATTCGTTCGCTCAACTGTTCCACCTTAGCTTGTGAGTGGTAGAAGGGGGTTGTGTGCATATCTGTCCCCATGTCAGGGATCTGTTTGGCTGCCATATTATAAAGTAGCTGCTGTTGTTTGGTTTGTGAACCGTCATTCGACTCCGAAATAGATTTCCCTTCAACCATTATATTGCTCTGGAAGAAGCAGTGAGAAGATGTTGCCTGCTGAGGGAGGAGTGCATTTCTGTAAAAGCCCCTTGAATCATAGGCATCTTTGGCGTTTCTTCCATTCTCGCAAGGCACCACTGATCCCACAACTCTCCCTGGTTTTGCTGTTCACCAAAAAAAAAAACATATATATATAGTAGAGGCAAACGTGGCACTTGACGGCAGGAAAACCACAAATTGTTTCTGATTTGATCAATATTAATGACACTATGATCACAAGTTATGGAACTCGGATGATTAAGTTCAGACACTATCAGTGGAATGCAACCCGTATTGTGACAAGAAGTGCTGTGAAGGATCCCACATACAAAGAACCCCAATTTAGGTTTTAAATTTGAACAAACAGTTGGGTTTGATTCCTTCCGGTGGGTTGAACTCATATGTGAATATTGTAGACCTGTGATACCAAGCCTATGGAAAAGTATAAGCCCGTCAAGGAAAGGAAAGCAAATGATAAGAAAGCAATATAGAAAATAATTAAGATAATGCGACAATTGTTGGTCATAACAATCCCATATCCATTCTATATGTAGATGCTCTCTTAAATGCTACCACATCCGACAGATTGTGTAGAAAGTAATGGGGGTGGATTGACTGAATATTTGGTATGTGGCCCATTAAAAGTGCTGTAAAATACTCTCTTAATGTTATGTTAAATAAATATATGCTTGAGGTTTACAAATGTCGGGTATCTTTTGTACTACAAGGGTAATCTATTCATAAATAATTAGGAAAATCAAAAGGGATGTGCAAGAGCAAACAATCTGAGGATTTCTAAGGCTGTTGAGAGCCAGGTATTTCACATAAAGAAAAAATGTTCTGCTTCCTGTTAAAGATTAAAAGATTTAGTATTTTCTATGGGAATATTACTACGTATCCAGTGTAAGAATGGTTTGTGTCTATGGACGCAAGCTCTACAGCCAAACCACATTAACCAATGGGTATATTCTTTTCTCTTCTCTTCCTTCCTATTCTTTACTTTTAATATATAAAGGGAAAATTTTGACATAAAATATTTTAAATCAAGAGACAAACTTTGCAAAGAAATAACCTACTAGACATACATGTGTTAAAGCCTCTTTGGTTTTTGTCCTCAATAGTGCTATTATCATCCAAATGCTTTTAGTCTTCAATCACGTCTTTCTTTTCACTTCTTGTTTCTGGTTAACTACAGATGGACTGCTTAATGCCAAATATTTACAAATTTGTACATAGCCTAATTTACACTCAGCCTCTTTAAGGCAACTTAGCTTCACAGTATCTTTAGCAGCTCATTCATTAATGGAGAGCTCCCCAAGATTGAAGTTACTTGTAATGGAAACTGATTTTCATTTTAAATAGTTGATATATTGGATAGACAAAAGTGGAAGTTTATCTATTGTATTGACTTCCACCATTAATCTCATGGAAATAGATGAGCTATCTCAATAGATAACAGATTACAAATTCTAGCAATTTGGGAATCAAAAAACATATGCATAACAAGATGGATAGTCAACAGAAAACGCCTATGAAAATGGTTTGGTTATGATAATCTTCTTCAATTTGAAAGTAGAAAGCAAGTTTGGTAAACCATGTGGGAACCATGTATGCTAAACCATTTATGAAAAGCTTTCTCAATAGCCATAAGGATCAAATGCGACACAAATCCATTCTTCTGATTCAAAGCAACTAAAATGTATAAATAACAAAAAATTTATTGTTTTACCTGTTGGCACTCGAGGTGGAGGCCTTGAAACCTTGGACAGATTTCCAGAAATTGTGTCAAAACCAGAACCTATAGATGTCTTCTCTTTCACTTGCTGATTTTCAATCAAAGTTGGATTTGTCGGCATATTTGTGGCTGAGTGAACAGTAGACCTGAATATAGCAAATGATCTAAGACACATATTGCAACCACCCTATACGAAAATTCATAGAAAAATAGAAGAGGATTTCTAATCACAAAAACCATACCGGGGAAGAGAGACATGCTTCCTCTCAAGAGGAATTACTGGTGCACTCCTACCACTGTTTTCCTCAAGATAAGCAAACTGCTTTCTAAACTGGCCAATAGCACTGCGTTAAGAATACATTATATCAATCACAAACAAGAAGCTTGAAGTTTGAGATTTGAGATATAAGACAAAGGATTAACAATTAGTAGGAAGCAATTAGAACCTAGGATAGATAAAGTTACTGCCTTCATTTCCATTGATATAGTTCTTGAGCAGCTGCGGATGGTACTCCAGTATTTCCCGGTATAGAAGTTCCCGAACATCCTCCTTTGTCATCCTTCGTCTTTCAAACTCAAACTCCAACTTTGAAATTGGTTGACAAGAAGGTTCTCTTTCAATTTTTGATAAGCCCTTAAAGTAAGGATCAGCTAGTGCCTGAAAATAAGAACTCACAAGAATCATTATATCGGACTACAAGAAAAGGAAAAATGGAACTTATAGTTCTTTTTTTTTTCACTTAGAACAGAATCAGACAGAGAAAATGGATTTACATGTCAATAGATGTGTTATATGGACAACATTTCTATTACAAGAATAAAGAAAAAACCTCTTCAGCAGTCAGTCTATCGTTTGGATCAAATGCTAATAGCCTATTCAGAAGGCGGACAGCTAAAGGGTCTGCTTTTGGAAATCTCTGTGCAAATGGCACAGGCTGTTTCCTTCTCATTTCTGTCAAGTATTTTCTTGCTTTATCATTACGAACCTACATTGTTACAAGGAAAGCAACATTGTAACAGGAGCAATAAGTACCGAAGAAAGAACTAAAGAGAACAAGGTAATAGCATAACAGAATTAGACAATAAGAATCATACCCCCGCAATGGTTTCTGGTGAAGGTGTCCCAAGAAGATCAGTGATCAGATCTAGTTGATGAACAACACTCCTACCCGGAAACAATGGCTTCCCTGTCAAGACTTCAGCAAAGATGCAGCCAACGCTCCAAATGTCAATTGCTGGAGTATACTACAATCAGTAGACAAGAATCTATATCAGGCACTTTGATTATGAAGTAGACACTACAGGGCAAGATGTAACATGACATGATTACCTGAACGACAGACATTTCAACTTCCAGGAGAGTTCAAATCCTCCCTGAACAAGAATTATCTTAATCTAGGCATTACTTACTAGAAAGAATTCAGAAGCATTTTACAGAAAAACATGTTTTGTTTAATACTACACTACATCTGCTATAGTAACATCCAATATGAGACTGATTTTTAAGATAGATCTTGATTAAACTGATCCATAATAAGAAATTGATAATAAGTTACACCTTTATCATTGGCCACTCTGCAACTACCTAAGGAAAAGAAAAGCTGATCATGCTTCAAAAGAAACAAACAGGTTCCAGCATGAACTACTCTATTTCTCATGCCAAAAGTGCTGAAAGTGAGTATTGACAATGGTGCAAAAAGAGTGAAACCTTCAGGAACTTACTTCACATTAATGCAATTCAAGAAACCCTTTTATACCCAAAAGAAATTTTGCTCAATTGAGGCAAGGAAGCAACAAACAATATTTTGCAAAAGGAATCCGAAGTCTTAATTACAAGAACTGCTTTGTATTTTATACACAAAAGTCTCACATATCAGAAGAATATAAACAAACACATTAACAGAAATGAAAGTAGTTCAGAAAATGTCCAAAACAGACTATTCTAGTTCCAATGTTTATTCACATGCAATCAACATTTTCTTTTCATGAGAATAGAGGTCCTATAAGCAATAACTTTAGATAAAAGCAAAGGCGAGTAATTTCAGTGCCATTAAACCTATGGTATGATAGAATATTCACACCGAAAAATTCCATAAACGTTAGGCAGTCAACTGTAGTTTTTGTAATGACATGAATCATGATAAAATTATCATGAATCCATGTTATGACTATACGTTATAAATTTGGTGATAACTGATAAGTATGAACAAGAAGCCAAGAACATCAACAATTTTAAGATATACAAGCAATAGAAATGAGAGAGGCTTTGCAACCAACAAAGTCGTATCTCAGCATTTGGTCCACGATAACACAAATTATGACCATCTAGCTACCGTTCAAAGGAAAGAAAGGTTTGCACAAGTTGGGCGAGCCATACCTTTGAAAAAAAGGATCCACAGAGCTCAGGAGCTCTATACCATCTTGTAGCAACGTAATCCTGGACAATGCATATCATTAATGAGCATTTCTGACACCCTAAAATAGAAACCAAACTATAATATAATCAACATCATGTTATAAGTACATACCGTCCAAAAAACTGTAGTTGGAGTATCACCAAATGCTACCCTCGCCAGCCCAAAGTCACAAACTTTAAGTTTGCAATTAGCATTCGCCAATATATTCTTGGGTTTCAGATCTCTATGGTACACATTTGCTGCAACCAAACAACTTCATTCAGAACAAAGGTAGACCAAAATGCGTAAAGTTCACACATGAAATTAAAAATAAAAAGCATCATATCAAATCAAATTATCCATTATTATACTCTAACCAAGGATTACAAAAACCATTTGCACCAAAAGCATCTTAAAACCTACTGATAAATAAAGGAGCAAATTGAGAAAAGACAAGAGAAACCGACAGCATACCTGTATGCATGTACTTTAGTGCTCGTAACATCTGATACAAAAAGAACTGATGGTGTTCGCGAGTCAAATCATCATTAGCTTTGATGACTTGGTGAAGATCAGATTCCATTAGTTCAAAAACAACAAATATGTCTCTAAACTCCCTCTTTGAGGGTGGCAACATTATGCGCTTAATTTCAACAATATCAGGATGTCGTAAAAGCCTAAGCAATTTTACTTCTCTTAAGATACGAATAGCATCAGAGATGTGTTCAAAAACATTATTGATCTTTTTAATTGCCACTTTTTCTCCAGTATGTGTATCGGTTGCTGCACAAACAACTCCATAGCTTCCCTTTCCTATAATTTCAAGGATCTTGTATCTATTTGCATCCCCATACTCTGTGAAGAAGTCCAAATCTTTTAAATCCTGAAACATTAGAAAAGATAGTTGAGTAAGCATGTACCAGTTGGGGATTTAAAAGGGCAACATAACTTCTACTTCTTCAATAGAAGAAGAGATAAAGGAACATGTCTTGCAAAGAAACACTAGAGAATAGTCATTCCTTTCCAGTGATATGTAGAAGGGTCTTCAAATTTTCTGACACTTGCTCAAGCAATTAACACTAACCCCAGTATTATCTCTGTCAAAATCAAAGATAACTTGCAATCTCAGGGAAATCTGATAGCATTAGGGCAGATCTCGACTTAGTCATATTAGATCACTCAAATCAGATATTGCATCTTAACTCAGTAAAGAGACCGCCACAAACTTAAGCCTAAATCTCCATGAAACTGCCAGGCTGCGAGCTTCAAAGAACATAATTTGTTTGGTTTTTTAGTCTCTGCTCTCCGTAGGGACAAAACAAAATCAATATAACCAATACCCATTTCAATCAACAGAGAAAGAAATAATTCTAGTGAGAAAAAGCGTTTCATAAGAATAAAAAATCCAAAATTTTAAAAAACACACTCAGAAACCAAGTATTCACTTTTCTTCTATATACTAGAATTCAAGATCAACGAGGGAGAAGCCGACCTTCTTTGCTTGTTGCATCTCTTCTACCAAAATAATAATAATAATAGACAAAGCCTACAAAAATCAAACACCCAACTCACGAACAGAAGCTTCGACTTTCTTGGTTTCTCCTTTGGCGAAAAAGACAGAAAGAGCATAAAAATTTAGAACATCTCCCTGAAGAACCCTACAAAGAATTCAACCTTCCTTCTCTCTCTTTCTTGGAATCTAAACAGCATTAGCTACACGAAGTACTTTGTCTTGAAACAAACAATCCGACAGATTCCCTTCTCTCTCTTCTTTTCCCTTCAAAACTTTGTCTTCTTCTTCTTGAACTCCTTCACCTTCCCGCAACACCCACAAACCAAGACAACAAAACCCCAGAAACCAAAAGAGCTAAAGGATAATAAGGAAATACGAAACGCCTCTGGATTTTTGGTGATCTTGGGGTTTTGCAGAAGATCTGTTGGATGAGACTCGGTGGATCCAGAGAGAGAAAAAGAGAGGAAAGTTAAGGAGTCGTTGTTTTATAGTTTTCAAAACTAATATAACAATTGAAAGAAAAGAAATAAGAAATATAATCTTATCCACCAATTAATTCCACCGCAAAAATTTTAGATGAATTAATTTCTCAGGTTAATTTAACTTGGTGATTAAAATTTAATTAATTAGTTAATTTTATAAATTAATTAAGTTTTATTTAAAAGTCTCTTAAAATTAAATTTTAACTTTTTAATAAACAAAAATAGCCTCATTTTTTAATCCTATTTCAGATTCTCCAACTTTTTTTTTTTTGAAATTAAAAAAAATTATTTACTATAGTAAAACGATGTACAATTGCAAAAGAAGGAATATCCTATTCTATATGTATTTTCTTTCTTAAGTTAATGGAGACTATTCCACAGTATTCCTCCTTACCATATGTATTTTGTTTCTTAATTTAATGGAGACTATTCCACCTAACTTTACCTTGGTAACCCCTTGTTATATGGATAGAAAATAGAAAGCTGTTAAGCATCTTCTCTAGTATCTTCACCATGATCTTAGGAAACACAATATGAGAGGACCAATAGACACCCTAAAATTAAGCATATAATTTAGTAGTTGCATTCTCTTAGTAAAAGAGAGACTCTTATTATATCAACTATTGGTACTCTTTTGTATTTTTTCTGTGAGAGGCAAGAAGTCTCTATATAAGGGCCTCTTATAGGAGATTGGAGCCTTCTTATATTCAAGATCCATGGAGAAAAAATGTGAAGTTGTTGAAGATATGAAGTCAATTTTTTTCATATCTAAACCGAATAAAACTTTGAAGCACCTAATGGTAGACATTAGAGTGTTAATGAAGTTATGATACACCTGAAAGAAGCAAGAATTCATTAAAAAGGAGAGACTATAAATCTTGAGTTTTTTGCATTTAAAGTGAATTTTAAAACTCTTCTCATGGCTGATCATATGACTAGTTAACCTTGACAATACTTTCATACTTAGAGGGTAAATAATCAATGGGACAAAAGATGTCCCTGCCTTAATGCTTTTTAGCTCCTTTGAAGAGCCTAGTAGGTTCACTATTGACTAAAATGATATATGAGACAATGGATATGGATTAATAGATCCAATAAATGAATATTAAAGGAAAGACAAAAGCATGCAAGGTATTAATAAATAGCATGAATTCTTTCAAAGAACTTGGATTGGAAATCTTTGGAATAAGGCTAACAAAGGTCTTGTTAATTTCCTTCATCGTAATGCTCTTTTTGAAGAATTATATTACAACTTCTATTACTAATTGCTTTAGCATGTGCCATAATTTTTAAAACAAAGCATTAATGCCATTAGGTCTTTGAGCCTTATTTGTATGTAAAGTAAAAAGATCTTTCTTTATCTCATATTCAATAATAGGTAATGCCAACCTATTTGCATCTGATGCTGGAATTATATCAATGATAAAAGATTATAGCAAATGAACTAAAGAAAAGCAATTAGAGGAGCCTAAAGAGCTGCAAAAGTATGCATAGGTTTCTTCCAATAATTTTGAGCAAATAGAAGTTACAAAGCTATCAAGCTTTTGGAGGGAGGATATTTTATTAAATTTCCCCCTGGAAAGAATGGATTTGGAGAAGAAGGAAGTGTTCCTATATCTATGCCGAACCCATTGAACCCTTGATCTCTGCCTAAGTAGGGAATAATTTACTTCCACAACTTGCACATTTTCATTTAATGCTTATTTTTCTTCTATTTATTTTTTATAAGTTTAGACAGTTTTGATAAAGAAGTAATTGAACCTTGGTGAGCCTATATTTAGCTAAAACAACAACTGCTTAAGTGTTATTGTACCTTTTTTGGTTCATTGTTTTAAGTTCCTTCTTGATTATTGGCATCATTCTCCTATAAATAAAAGATTTAGACCCTCTAAAGAAGTGGTTTAGGCTTTTGAAAAATAAATTCTCAAACTTAACATCATTAATAAGGAAGTTGTTGAACCTGAATGGAGAGTGCCTTTTATGCCTTAGATCTATTTAACGGATAACTATAAAAGCGTGATCAGAGAAGAGAAGGTATCAAATAAATATAGTCTCTTTGGAAAGTAATTTAACCAATGGCTATTTACCTTACTTTATCAAGTTTCTTCCTTAAGAACCATCTTTTTAGTTGCTTGTTACTCCAAGTGAAAAATTGTCCTTATATATTAAGATCAGTGACTCTTATGCTAATTATTCATTTGTAGAACCCTCCAAATGATTTCTTAAGGAAGCATTGCCTTCAATTTCTAAAGGGTATAATGTGCTATTAAGTCCCTAAATACCATTTAGGGCTCATATATAGAGGAAGATATTCTTGTAATTTGCTCTATAAATAAGTTCTCTAAAAGAAAAAAATTGAAGCATAGATGAATGAGACACGAAAATGAGTTTTTTCCAATAGTAATTCAATTTTCATATGAAGAACTTGATCAATTATGATAATGCTTATAACTTTTATTTTAATGGGATCAAAAGAGAGAACAAATATCCCATTATGGTAAGTGTAGTGATTAGAGATAACATGCCAATTAACCTTAAGAAAGCTAAGCTTATTGATATTTTCCTCTTTCAACTTAGATTCTAGACAACATATTAAGAAGGAATTTAAATCTTGGAGATAATAAAAAAGAAGTTGTTGTTATTGGGGTTTTTCAATCATCTCACATTCTAATACAAGAAAGCCATTATCAATATAGAGTTAAGGTAGTTACATAATTCTTCCTCTTAGATTTCCTCTTTGTTTTGGTCTTAAAACTATATCCAAAATTAGTATTATTTGAAGGGGTTAACAAAATTGATTATCAAAACATTGTAAATAGTCTCCTCCTTAAGAGTCATACCATTATTAGAATCAACCTAAGGATGAATTCATGATCGTGGAGTAATAATTTTAGCCAATTGTTCCTCAATCCTAAAAGGTAAAAGAGATGAAGGGGACAAAAGTTGGTTTAGGGGTTGCCCAGAATTATTAGGATCTTGAGTATATGAGCCTATGCCATCAAGGTTATCTAGGAGATCATAAGATAAACTTAAGTTAGCAAGAATCTAGGAATTGTCAAAATTTAGACTTCTAAAGTAGTATTTTGACAAACATTCTCTAAAGAGCTAATTCATATTAACTCAAATAGTCTCCTTCAAAGAATTTCTTTTTTATTGGTTTCTAGGAAATTCCAAGATGATAACATAGAGGCCTCCATTAGTAAGAGACAAAAACTACATCTTAGACTAGAGCTTATTTAGTGCTTATGAGCCCAATCATTAAGTGGTAGGAAAGTAGGTCATTTGAAAAAAAAAGCTATTAATGCAAAATGCCACTTAGATGCACCTTCCCTAAGCAACCTAAGAAGTGGAGCAACAATCATATTACCAACTTCCATTAAATAGGGTAGGAATGTTAATAAGCTATAAGGGATGAGTGATTGAGAACTTGCTTATAAGAATGTGTTAGAAGGGAGTCAAATGTTAGTTTCATGGATGGAGTAGAGATGTTAGAGGGATTAGGAGTAACTTGGTAATTACTGAATACCCATAAATTGCCTAATTCATTCTTCTTTCACTCTATTTAACTTTGTATTTCACTATTACTTAGAAGATTACCTCTATAGTTATCAATCGAAGGAGTTTTATATCCTAGACCATAAAAGACAATAACATCCATTATAGGATGGTAATAATAATGTTGAATAATATTAAATGACACACTTGTATCATACCACCATCTAGCCTTCTCCATATCTATATTATAAGCTACTTTTTAATATTTTAATGCACTATGAATTGAAGGTTAAGCCAAAATAGTTACTCATAAAGAAAAAAATTGTTAGGCATATGTTTCTTCTTCTCTTTATATTAGTTATAGCAACTCCTTCCTATTAGGTAGGAATGTCACCTTCAACATTGTCAATATCATCCTAACCGCTACAAAAAAATCTTCCACTACCCATTCTATAGTTTAGTCTTTTCTTTCTTTCTTTCTCATTTTAATATTCTTCAAACAATGTCTTCATTTATCATTTTATATTATTGCTAACTTTCTTACAAGGTTCTACATCACCTTTGATCCCAAATAAATTTTTGTTTAATTGAGTGGTTCACCCACCTTTCAAATATTTTTCAAAATAAAAAAAAAATATGGTTCTTTATACTAAGAACTAATCCCACGTAAGCCTAAGCTAAATCATTGAGTCTTCCTAAAGAGATTGAATTATCAGTAGTACTTGAACTCTCTTGCATTTATTTGTAAACAAAATTGCAATTAAATAAGTGTAGTAAACTAAACGAATATCACATGCACCTTTTTATTGTAAACTAGTAAACAAGCATACCTTATTAAGTGAATAATCTACATAGATATGTATAAAAGGGAATTGAATAAAAAGCCATCACAAAATATATACTTTTTTTTTAATTCGAAGAAACCCCGTAGGCGGGCCAAGTAGGCACACCTCTCCGAGGGCCTAACTGGCGTATCACCCCACAGGCGGGCCAAGCGAGCGTACCTTATTATCGAGGGCCCAACTAGTTCTCCACCTACAGGTAAAACCTCAGCTGTCTCAGGCTCTTACAAGAGGGGCTAGCATGAAATCGAACCTGGTACCTAATTAAAGCCAAGCCCCGCTCTCAACCATCAAGCCACACTGTTCAACCTAAACAAAGCAAAAACACACCTTAGATTCTATGAACATACATACAACATAAACTTTTAAAAGAATTCCATATTCTTGAAAAAAGTATCCAAAATGAAAAAGTAGAACATGTACATGACATAAAATGCCATCATGAATTAATCTTAAGCAAGAAACTAAGTGAAATATTCAACAAAGCAGACTTTTAGTTCATAAAATTCCACTTACTTGCTAAATAGAGTCTAAATAAAATACTATATGAAACATATAAATAAATTGGGAATATTATGCCCAATATAAGCTAATGTTACTTCTCCATTAAATTTCTTTCTGTAATCATCTAAAGAAAAATCATATAAGACAATACGGTGATCAACTTAGATTATGGAATCTTACTATCTTTACTACAGAAATGAATGTATATACATATTATACTTATCCATTTGAAGGAGTTCTCCTTGTAAAGTTGCCATAAGTATCATTTTTTTTATAATAAATCTTAAGGGTTAAGACTACCACCATGTTTTCAAGAACTAGCTTTATAAACTTTTGCCATAAAAAAACACATTTTTTCTAAACATGAAAACCATTTCTTATCCTTGTGTCTTTTTTACCTTTAAAAGTGTTAAAAACGTAATACAAAGAAAATTGCTTATCACTATTAAAAGATAACGTATGATAAAAAGATTAATACTTTCCCACCATTTTCTATGGCCTTTATTCCATGCCACCATCACCACTAATTGTTTCATACTTCACTGGTATAATCATTTTTTAATTTTCTTTAGAAGTTCTTAACTTTGCAAATCAATGCTAAGTGATGTTACCTGACTAATTAGTAGAGTCTTGAATCCAAAAGAGTTGGGGACATGGGGTTTCTCCACTTGTAAATTTTCAACATCTCCCCTTATGTTTCTTTTTTATGTGAGATTAATCCACTTATGAATTTCCAACATTTCCTCCTCATTAGTACATTCATTTATATCGGAATAGCTCCCCCTCAACCCATAGATTATGGGAAACCATTTGTTTCTCCATGAATCACCCATTCATTTAACCCAAATCCAAGAATATCTATTCATCAAATTTCGTTATCCTAGCTCTGATAACAATCAATTAAGGGGCCTGAGGAGAAATTAGTGCCTGATCCAAATGAGCTCAAATATAACTAAGACACCATATCTTAACTCAAAACCTTCATCCAATAAGTTATAAGTCCTATCTTTATATAAAACTCACTTTATCCTTATGTCTCTTTTCAATATGAGATTACTCTTCTTGTGAATTTCCAACATAAGTATAATATAGGATTTTAATCTAGAACATCGACTTTTATAAATTTTCAATTTAGTTTTAGTATAAAACTAGTATTTTAAGTACTGTTCGTTCAAAAAAATTGGTATTCGCCACTAGTAGATCTTAGTAACAAAGTTACTGATATGTGCTTAATTGATTATACTTTTATTCCATAACACTTAGTGATTAATGCAATGAAATGCTTAAGACATTCACTTTAGTTTATATTTGATTTTAGGTACAATTCAGAAGCAAAAGAGCTAAAATGAGTTGAAAGCACAATCGTTGAGCCATCTCCTTGAGATTCAAACCCAATTGTCTTCATGGAGCAATAAAGAGAAGGATTAGAGTGAAGAAGAGAAAACAAAGTGCTTAAAATGAAGAGTGTGGCCATGAGTATTGCAAGTCACAACCATGACTAATTTGTCATGGCCATGACAATCAAGTCATGGTCGTGACTCATCAAGTCATGCCCAAAACTTGATATGTCATGGACGTGACTCACTTGCATAGGCATAACACTCCAAGTCATGACCATGACACCACATGTCATGGCCATGACTTTCATACCTGGGCTACCTGAAAACCTAATTTTCACTATAAATATAACTTGTTATGACGGCAAAAGGTATGAAGAGAGTGAAACATTTTATGGAGTGATGTTTTGGTTTTGTAAGGAAAGAAGGGGCAATCCTCTTATCCTTTGGAGACCCATGGAGGAATAAGCTTCCCGACATCGGTTTGGAGGTGATATCGACGCTGAAAAACCTGGTTAAGCATTCTCTCTTTGCATTTGTTGTTCTTTCTCTCTCTAGGAATTGTTTAGGTTATCTTATGCTTATGGATTTGGGATTTTCATGTATGAATAATCTTTATTCTCGTTCTTGATAGATTATTTATGTATGAATCCATTGCTAGAATCTTGAATATAATCCATAATTGTTATATTTGGATTCATTTGTGGCAACTAATGACTTCGAATCATTAGGGATATAATCCATAATTGTTGTGTTTTTTATTGGTATCGATTCATTAGGGAACACGTAACCTAGGTTAAATGACTCGAGTGTATATGGTTGTTGCCTTAATTAATCTGTTTTCCTAACTCATAATACAACTATCTAATTAATTCTAAAGAACTTGTTATAGGTTGCTCGATAACTAGATTCATTTAAAGGGCTTGTTTTAATTGAACAAGACCTAAAGGAAAATCGGGGTTAATAAAGCTTATCGTTAACCTACAATTAATAGTTGCTAGAAATTATATGAGAATAACAATTTAATAAAGTATATTTAATTGTGTATAGGTCGAGATTGAACCGATGACAAGGTTCCTAACGTATTCTTCACATTTTATTATTTTTTAATATTTTCTTTAATCTGTTTTTGTTAGTTTAGTTTCATTTTATTTTCTTATTTGAAATCAAACTAAATTCCCTGTAACCTAAACACCGTTTATTTTCATAATAAAAAATAACCAAACACTTTTTGTGAGATCGACTTAGACTTATCGCTAGTTATAATTTTAGGTCTTAGTTATTTTGTATAGTATTACGAAGTGTTATCAGTTATCCTTGCCGTGCCATTTTCCATTTGGGACGTTATGACACTCATGTCATTGTTTAAAACATTTTGGCTGTTGCATTTTGTTTAAATATGCAGAAACAAGTATAATATGGAAGACAATAAATATCAGGTAGGATAACTTGCAAAATGTGGACGTAGATTCATTTTTGGTTTAGATTCAATTTTCGTTATCCTGTTATGGCAAGAACAATAAGCATACCTTTAGTTGTGGATGGCATAATATCATTGGACGCTGTTTGACATTTGACCTCTCATAAAAAAATTGAGAAAAAATTTCATATAATCTCAATTTTTTTGATTCAGTGACGTTTAATCTGATGTTTTTATAACAAATGACCGCACCGAAAGGGTCATCTCGTAATTGGTAGCTGATGTCGGTCGTTTACGTTTTGTCGGTTTGGACGGTGCCTCACACTTTGCACGCGTGGTCAACTATATTTCTTATGCAAGTATTTATCATCTCAAGATAAATCACATAAGATTAATTTTTTAATATGATTTGAAGTATTTTTATTGATATCCAAATTCTACGTGGATAGTTAAAATGAAATAGTTAAGTTTACGAAGGAAGTCAATTGAAAAGAAGCGCGTGCAAAATATTTACGGACAAGACAAAGCGGGGATGGCAAGTCTTCATCCCAACAGTACGGAAGTAACTGTCCTGGCAGTTGCCCCCACAGCAAAGGTGGTGGTTGAAGGACAGCCATCCGTAGTTCAAAAGTCCAAATGCCCATAAACAAAAGCAAACGATTATAACCAAACATTTGTATTATTATTATATGAGATTCTATCAATTATTGAACACGATTCTGTTTCATACATACCTACCGCATTCTTATTCTTCTTGGCACGGATTCATCTCTTCAATCAAGTAAACAATTACAGACATGTACTACACTTCCCAATTTATAGTTATATATATAAAATCTAAGCCTAATCTTGCTTGTCATAAGATGTATTTTTGGTTTAATCAAAGTCAATCAAATAACCGATGTAATTATAAATAGAATAAATTCTGAATTTATACTAACTTTTAAATAAAAAACTTAAATCACTCAATATCAAACACTTTTTAGAAAATTCTATGATTAATTAAGGATTAGGATTATTTGAAATTCAAGTTAGCTAAAGTAATTACTTAATGACGATATTAGTTATATTTTCAATTGTAAACCTATAACTTATGCGTGTTGTTCAAAACTATAAATGTTCAATAATTGCTCTTTAATTCCTCACGTGTGTTCTGTGTCTACTGTCTCTACGTTTAATCGATTGAAAATTTGTCAATCTTGTATTTGTCCAATAATTTATTCAAGCAACATAAGATGAGACACTATAATAAAAAGGACATTGGGTTTCGAAAAAGATAGTAGCTAAAGGTTAAAAAAATAATCACTAATAGTCATTAGCGATGATTTGTATTCGTCGCTAAAAATGTCGTCAAATCTTCATAATTGAAGACTATAAGTCACATTTTTCTCTAATCATCGCTAATAGCCTTTGCTTATGAGTTTTTAGCTACGTTTATGAAAACGTTGTCAAAAAGCTTTAGTTACCTTTTTGAAAATGTAATCAAATGGTTTTAACTACGTTTTATAAAATGTAATCAAAATTTTAATTTACATTTTAACGAAATGCTATATTATGTTGAATTATAATTATTTTTTAATTTTTGTAATTCATATTATTGCACATAATATTTAAATTTTTTGTTGT
>JANIPN010000005.1:46560771-46570981 GCA_027478595.1 Erythroxylum anguifugum
GAGATGATATTTATATAAATTTTGTAAGAGAAAAATTAGGAAATTAGAGAAACTATGGAAGCAGAATAGATTCCAAGCCTAATTAATGATCCAACTTCTTTTATATCAAATATCAACACCTCAGATCAACTTGAAATCATAATTGGAATCCTTAAAACAATAGCAACGTCAAACAATTCCCTACAGATCCCACCAACTTAGTTGAATAACACAAAAGAAGCAATTAAAGATTTTTCCTCAATTTCTCTCCATTAGTATGAGGAGGAGGGCTTTAAGTCTACAGTAAGAAGAAGATCTAATAAAAAGAAAAGATCCTAGCTAAAGGATCAATCATCATGCTAATCTCATCCTGGGATGTTAGAGGCCTGAATTCATCTAATAAGAAACATATGCTTAAAAAGTTTTGTCAGATAATAAGCCTATGATGCTAGGCATTCTTGAATCAAAAATCAAGCAACTAAATTTCCATATATTGAATTTTTTTGTTTAAATATTCAAAGCTCTTGCACAACCATGATGCATATCTAAATGGAAGAATTTTACTATTGTATGATGATGTAAAGATCACTATTCTAAATTCCTTAGTGACTTACCATCTTATCCATGCAAAGTTATTATCAAAGAGTTGAAACCATATGTATCAAAGAGTTGAAACCAATTGCCTACATTACTACCATATAGGCTTTTAACCATCCTTTCCAAAGAATTGCACCTTGGAAAAAGATAAAAAAAGATAGTTGTCTCTTTACATGACCCTAGCTCTTGCTTGAAGATTTCAATGATATCATTTTTTCTTATGAGAATCAAGGTAACCATCATCACAAATCTATTGGCAATGATTTAAAGGATCGCCTCAATGATATCCAAGTCAGTGACTTGTTTACTTAATCCTTCAGACTTGTGAGCCAACAAAATTTCTCTAATCCAGCAACAAACAATATGATCAAGGATATATCTCTTAGTTTTGTAGTTCTTGAATAGCTTGTTATTCTTTTCTCTCTAAATAGAGTAGACTAAGCAACTTTGCTGAGACTAAGAATTATCTTATTACCTCTCATATTTTTGTAAAGTTTATCAACCCACCTAAGGATGTCTTGCCATTCCATACAACTTTAGTGTAGTAATATTGGAAAAATAGATGATTAATAGCTTCAGGCCTGAGGTTGCAAAGCAAACAGATATAATCAGTAAAACCAATCAATTTGCCTTTGGTTTTTAATATGTGCCTTGTTACTAGCTAAGTAAAAAATGAGGCTTTAGGCATCAAAGTGCATTTCCAAACTATGTTTTACAATTGAACACTAGGCAATTGAGGCCATATGGCTTTAAGACAATAATGATTAGAGAATTTTACTCCTGATGGGTATCCAATGGCTACTATTACTCCTTGTAACATTGGGGGAGTAATTAAGGAGATAAAGTTGAAGTCTATCACTTCCTTTGAAATTACTAGCCTAAGTATCTTATTGAATAACCTCCATTACTCGATCTTGAATTGGAATCCTGACTATTAATTATGTTAAATCTAAAGATTAAAGGGCTCTTCTTTGACCAATTATCAAACCAAAACTAAAAGGATTGTTTATTTCCAATGTGAGTTTTGATTAAAGGATAGAGTAACTGCCTTTTCCTTAGCATTCAAGTAAAATACCAGAAATATTATTTCTTCTCTTCTATTTTGTAGAAACTTGAGTGCTTAAGATAGTGTCCATTAGTCCATTTAGACCAGAGAGCCTCCATGTCATTAAACAACCTTCATATTCTTTTTGCAACTAAGATTAATTGGCTTATTTGTATAGAAATTAACCCCAAGTCACCTTCCTGTTTTCTCCAACAAAGCTACTCCCACTTGATTTTTGCATTTTTAAAGTTATCAACATTTCCAGCCCATCAAAACTTCTTCATACATTTTTCCAGCTCTTTATTGATCTTCCCAGGAAGGAAAAGATGGGAGCTCCAGTAGGTGTGTAGGTTCCTAAGCATAAAATAGATAAGTATTAGCCTTCCTACATATGACAAATGCCTATTCTGCCAAGCATTCATTCTTCTTTTGTAGCTTTACAATAAGGGAATACAATCCTGATATCTTAGCTTCTTGGAGGAGATGGGAACTCTAAGATATTTAAAAGGAAGACAACTAGCATTCAATCCAATCCTCAACCTTAGTCTGGAAGTGTTCTTCACATAAGAGGAAAAATATATCTCGCTTTTGAGCTGACTAACACTCAAACTTGAAAGCCTGCAAAACCCATCAAGAGAATTATGCAGAGGTGCTATATAATTTAGATTAACTCTACATAACATATATAATTTAAATTTGAAAAAAAAAAGGTAAAGGAAAGGTGATCCCCTTGTCTTATCATATTGGTTCCTTTAAACTGTTTACATAAATTTCCATTTATAAGAATAATGAATGAGGTAGTTAAAATACAAGCATTAATCTAAGAGATAAATTTGCAAGGAAAACCAAACCATTCAAGGCAGCGAAGGATAAATCTCCAATTGATAGTTTCAAAGGCTTTTAAAAAGTCCATTTTGATCACACAACGCTTGATGCATCTAGTAGTGTCATAATCCCTCAATAGTTCCTACAGCAGCAGGATATTGTCAAAGATGGATCTACCTGGAATGAAGGTTCCCTGAGATTAGTGAATTAAGAACTTCAAGATACCCTTTAGTCTTTAGGAAAGTAGCTTAGAAAGCACTTTGCACACGGTATTGTAATAAGAGATTGGTCAAAAATCCTTCAGATTATTAACATTAGGGAATTTAGGTACTAGAAAAATGTAAGTGCAGTTGAGCTCCTTCAGTATTTTGGTAGTTGACATGAGCAACCTACACCAGAAGATCCCTAGTAATGTCCCATATAGATTGAAAGAACAGAGCATTGAAACCACCTGAACCTAGAGCCAAGGATTTTTCAAGTAGCAATTAAACATCATCCCTTCTACTGAATTCCTATCTCTTACTAGTTGGTTATCTTCATCAAGCAAACTATGAATTTTATTGAGATTTCTTTTAGCAAGTATGGAACTGTGAAAGAACATGGTATTGGAGTCTCCCTCCTTCAGCCAATAAATCTTAACTTTTTGTAACAAAAGGGAACTATGATTTGGAAGAGCCTTGTTATACAAATCTAGCGACATGAGTTCTTTTCGTTTCAACTCCAGATTGGTTAGATCTAAGTAAAGTTGCTGGGAGACTTCTTTTAACTTCTTCTTAGCAATCTGCAGACTAAGATCAAAGGGATGACCATTAGCTTTGAGAAAGTCCTTTAGCTTAACTTTCAAAAGTTTTATTTTTTTTCATGAGTTGAATTGACTTGTATCCAGGAAACTAAACACCTCAAACCTCCTTTCTAAAAAATTGAAAATTTTAAAGGGTGCATTAAAAGGGACTTGAGTTAAGGGAGCAATAACCTCCATGTAGAAGTGATTAGAACATATGGGGGACCAAAGTGAGCAAATGAATTGGGGTGTAAAATTGTCCAAGCCTAATTAACCAGAATTCTATCAAGGTTTCTCTTAGTGAAGCACTTGCCTTGCTAATTATTACTCTAGGTGAAGTGATATCCTACATATTTTATATCAAACACTTCCAATCTGCTTACTGTCACCTTAAGCTTCTTGCCTATATTTTTGAAGTTAACCTTATCACCTTGAACTTTATAAGAGTGAAGAACACAATTAAAATCACAAGCTATTATCCAGTGACTAGCCAATGAAAATTAAATGACAATGAGATCTTCACAAAGTTTTGCTCTTTTAAAAGCAAAGTTTGGCACATAGATGATGGACAACACAAAAGAAACTGAGGAATTCACCTTTTTGCATACCAAATGAATAAATTAATCAAAGCTATTATAAGTGGTAACCTGAATATTGTCCTTATTGTAAGCATAGAAAATTATTCCATTATAATGATGCTCATGATTAGACCCTAAGATCTAGGTACTGTCAAAAACTTCGTAGAATCTTGAAATTTAGGAGCGTTGATTCTGATCTCAATCAATCCCAGAATTAAAGGCTTTTTATCAAAAACTAAGTCCCTAATAGCTTGTCTTTTATCGGGTTCATTCATGTCCTTAATATTCCATAATACACATACAAAAGGTAAAGCATGAGAGGTATTACCAACCCCCTCTGGGCTTTTTCTTCTTCCTGCCTGATTTTTTAAAAGATATTGGAGAGGTCTTCTCCAATAGCTCCTCCATCTGATTGAGTTTTGAACCTCATGTATTTGATCCCTACATTATGTTCTTTATTATCATAATCTGCATCCTTGTTCTTGTTTCCATTCCCCCATTCAATCTCAGCAAAGACCACCTTACCAGGTCTAGGTTCTAGTACCTTATTTACTTATGTTGATTATGTCACTTCTATTACTACCCTTGCCTCCTTTGGGATCTCTTTCTGCTTATTAACCAGTTCCATATTTTTGTCATCTAATGTTTACTCAATCCCTATTACTTCATAGTAATCTCTTGTTTTGAACAACTTACCAGTTGCTTTCCACATCCTCTCACTAAACTAAGACCTCTAGTTATGGAATAGTTTAACCTCAGTTATGTCCAATTTCCCAACTTCATTGAGCCTCATAATAGGAAGAGACTCAGGAAGTTCCTCTTTAATCTTAACTTCCACACAAATTATGGCAAAACAAATTCTCTCTAGTCTAGTTGTTGGAGAATCAAATGCTAAAGCTTTTCCTATTGAGCTAGCAAGAAGGCTCAAGCCATCTAAGGTCCAATATTCCAACGGAATATTGTGGAAATTAATCCATATAGGTATGGATTCTATTCTAGTTCTATCAAACTCCATACATGGAGACCATTTCGACACAAACATTGGCTGATCTCCTATGTATCAGAGACCAGTTTCCATTATTAAGCTCATATTATCTTCAGAAAAAGAATCCTCTTCAATCAACAGAATCTTCTCTAACCCTTTACTCCCCTATTAGGTTTGAGCCCAGACTTGAACCTGAGGAAAGGGGGGCCTCTTATTTAAGAAAAAACTAATCAAAATATAGGACATGTTTTGGTTCCTATTTGTAACATCTCCAAAGGTGGGGAGACTAAGTAGAGTGATAATGCTTAGGCTTTTGTATAAGGTCATCAGTTGCCACCACACTTCTCCAGGGTTTGCCCAACTCCTTTGGAGAGATGCCTAAAGAAATATTTCTCTTTGGGGATCCCTTTCCAGCTTACATAGACTCATGAGTGGTGGGGAAACCAATGTCTGAGATAATTCCCTTAGTTTGTTACACCTTTAACATTAGGAGGGGGTTCGAGCAATCTCAATGAAGGCATCTAATTTAACACTGGGAGGGGTTCGAGCAGTCTTAATGGAGGCCTCCGTTGGACTAGCTCAAAGTAGAAACCTACTGGTGGGTCACTTGTAACTTACTATAAAAGGAAATATTACCTTTTACAAAGGGAGAGTTATTGTTCACAAGGCTGGAGCTCTATAACTTTTTCCTCTTAGGTGTTTAAAGGAGGGAGGGGCTTTACACAGGAGGATCCTATATACCATAGGTGAAGTAGCCTCCCTTCAAATATTTGGGAGCCCTTCTAACTATTACTCCCTCCTATCCAAAATAAAAGTCGTTTTAGAGGGATGTCAGATGCACACTTATTAAGAAAGTTAATGAAATCTTTGATATACCCTTATTAATTGCATGTTGAAGTGCCTTGAAAATATAATCTGTGTAATTAAGATGTGAGAGAAATTAAAGGGTAATTTTGGAAGTAAAATCATAAACATGCATGAAAAGTCACGAACGACACTTATTTTGAATAATTAAAATCCCTCTAAAACGACTTTTATTTTGAATAGGAGGAAGTAGTAGACTCCAATTTAATGAGTGCATTCCTTTAATGGAGAAGATACAAAACAGGTTTGACTTATGGTGTAATAAAATGTTGTCTTATATTAGGAGACTCCAATTATTATTTTTTTTGGTAAATTAGAGAATTAAATTAAATTAAAAAATAAATATGTACAGTAAACGTTCACAAACGAAGCTGATAAAGCTAAACTAGAAGAGCCTCAGGGAAGCCAATTATTAGGTTCTTGAGAATTTGAAGGCAAAGAAGGGAAATGGACAAAGTGAGATAGAGTGAATTCCATAAACTACGAACAAAAGGAGGCTATGGAATTGTGCTAATTAATCTATCTAACAGTGTGTTGAACCAAGGCGAAGCACACCAAACGCTAGACTAAGCAAGAGTTAAGGATATCATTCTAAGGGATTAATGGCACTGCCATGTTGGATTCAGCTGTCTAATAGCTAATCTCCCTATGTAACCCTAACCCTAATACTAATGACACAACATTATCTAGTTAAAGCACAATCTCATTAAATTCACTAACAAATTACTTCCTTCGCACGAGATGGAGAACGGGTCATAAGGATTTGCACGTTCTTCATATTTCCCGAGAATCTATATCCATTATGACCCCACTGGCACTCGAAGGAAAATTGGTGTTTTCCGGACATAGATATATCCTTATTGATTTACATTCTTTCATTGCTGCAAACAAAGAGAAAAAAAAAAAACAATGATAAAATTCCATGACAAATTAAATATTCATTTGATGTTTAATTTATTTAACAATGGGACATCCTATCAGTATCAGTTTACAGAATTGTATCTGCTCAAATTTTAAGCAAGTTAGATAAACACAGTTTCGGTTGTTCATCCAAATTCCATGAACAATGACCTGGAAACTGTTGAAACCGAGTTTGTGTCCATAAATATCAAAAGAATACCCCTGTTAAACGTATCAGCTTCAAATGTAAAACAGTTTAAGTGCAATGCAATATCATGATCCATCACATCGTAGTTTACATCCAACCAAATTACTCCAAGTTCTCACAGATGGTTTAAAGATTTTATGGAATCAAGACTTCAAGTTATTTTCCAAGTCTTTGCTTACCCACAGGATGCTAAATTGTCTCAACTAATTTGCTGACAGCAGGGACTTACATCTTTGCCTACCTTCTCCAGTGGACAGTTGCTTATATACCCGGAACTTTGATCGGCCATACGACCAGCTATAAGGCCATAAAATAGCTTTTCTCACAGGGAAAGCAGGGCAAATTAGACACAAGTGAATTGCCCAAGTGACCTTTCAGTACACTAGCTTAAAAGTGTATATCTGATAAAGGTTACTTAGACTTCAGGATCCAGTTTCAGTATGACAATGGCAATGAAGAGTCTCAATATTAAATCTTTCTCCTCCTTTTTGCAAGAGTGCTACGCTGCTTATAGTAAGAGTGATCTTGCACAATTGACCAACATAAATCAGGCACAGAAACTGCAGATTCATATTGTGTGTGAATGCTTCTTGGCCAATAGAGTCCTGAGGCAGTTGGCGGAGAATGGACTTGTGGCACTGTCCGGGAAGTGTCTGGAACCCGACCCAGGCACTCATCACTATCTCCATCTTCATCACCAGATCTTACCATTGCAGAGCTATCAGAGTCCCCACGCTTACCACTGTCATCAGCCTGATGGAAACACAGGAAGACATAAGAAAAATTTTAAATAAAAACTCGTAATTATGTTGATGTCATCTGTAGGACTTAAAAACCCAAAATGCAATTGAAGCTTAACCAATAGGAATTCCAGTTGACAATGAACTCAAGAAGCATCGATTGTTGTACATTGTTGTACTTGATCGCAACCACAACAGGCAAATTGAAACTCATCCTAATAACTTTGGTACAGAAACTTAGCATATCCAGATATTAAGGAGACATGGAAAAAAGAAGCATCTAATTTATTTCATAAGCTTTCGTCATCTGAAAATTGAAAACTACATGGACACATAAATGAAGACAGAAAAAGAACTTTCTCATTCATCCTTTTGGATCACCAATGTCTTATTTGGTCTTTCTCGACAATCATCATTTTAAGGGAAATGAGACTTAACACCTCATAATTGGAAAACCTGTTAATCCTCAAGTAAAGCTGCTAAAAGAACCTCTTATAGTTTAGAAAGTGACCCTTCTCATACATGAAGACTTTGAAAACATCAAGGAAAAAACTGTTCTACATAGAATTTTGAAGCTAGCAAATACACCAATCATCATGGCTTGTTAAGATAGCTTATTTGCTCAAAAGAAAAATGTGTAATATACCCAAATACTTTCACTCCAAACACCCAGAAAAGTATAGCAAGCCTGTGTCTCCTAATCCCAAAAACAGAATCAGCAATGTCGCAAGTTCTCAACTTGATCTCATTAAAAGCAGAATCCATCAAGGATGGACCACAAAAAATTACCTTGAATTTGGTGGATGAGAGAGTAAGACAAATTTTATACTGAAGCATTAAATGATCGTATGTTGCATGTTAGGAATCCTTATAGATAATAACAGCACATGAAGCCAATTATAACTGATTCACTCTATGCACTAATTCCTACGCTCTCCATGGTAGGTTCTGCTAGTAAATGAGCACATGTAGAGGATTCAGGCATAGATGATTACCATATTTGCATTTTCAGTGAAACAAACCAAATTAAAAAAGAATAAACCTAGGACGCCTATCGTGGAATGGACCTCATGTCTATCTATATATAGAATAAGCAGATAAATTAGTTCTTGTTGATATATTGGGTGCCTCTGCACCAAAAGTCCAATAGCGAAATTGTTGCCTAGCACTAACATGCATACCTTAGAAGAACCATTATCTGTGTAGCCATAATGTTGATTGAACTCGTGTAGCTCCATAAACTCATCTATTTGCCACTGGGGGATTGTCCCAGTTGCAGAACCTCCAGAAAATGACATTTTAGCTGACCTAAAGTCCCCAAATCCACCAAGAAGTGGGGGTAAAACTTCATTGCGTGAACTAGCCAACGGAATTGAGCAATCTTGACCAGAGACAGAATGTGATTTTGTTTCTGAAGTTTTTTCACCTGAAGGTGACTTCCCGGAGGAAGAGGACGCACCATGGTTGGACAAGTTGGTGGGTTCTAAACCTACTTTTACCCCTGTAAGCAGAAATCTTTGATGGGCAGACACAAACTGGTTGACTGTATGTATAGCAACATCACATTTCCTGCAGAGTAAAGCACGATCCTCTAGACAAAAGAAGAAGCCAGCTGCCTCCTGCAACAAGTGGCAGATTTTATTGTCAACCACATGAGAGATATATGAATGAAGATCTCACCAACTCAACAAAAAATCCAGCCAGACAACAAGCCAATAAGAGGAGGAAAATTATTCATCATTTAGCAATTAAGATATGATGTCATTCACATCCATAAAAATTGCTTCAAAGATCAGCCGAACAAATCACTACAATTAATTACAAGAAAAAAAATTATTTTTAGACCAAGGGGAAAAATACTATCTGCCATGAAACCTCAAGTCATGCTTTTTTTTTTAAAAAACACCTCGGCAAGAACTAAAGGAAGGAGGTTATAAGAGTAGCCACAGACATCCAACTAACCCAAGCACAAATAACATAGATGGATCTATCCTAGATAGCCCAGCTAACCATTGATTCTTCTATTTTTGTCAACTTTTGGTTATTTATTTATTTATTTACTAGGGATGGGTGGGATTGGAGGGGGGTTAGTATTTGTCACATAAAACATGATTTTCTACCATCATCAACAAGATTAACTAACATTATGTAACAAAGATCAGATAGTAGTTATCAAGAACAAAAGCTACAAAAAAATGTGTTTTCCTTCTAAGGGCCCGTTTGGTTGAACTTTTATTAGTAGAGCTTTTGCCAGTAGAACTTTTCTGAAAAGAGCTTTTTTTAAAAGTCAGTTGACTGTTTGGTTGTCAATTAAAAAAACAGCTTTTTTAAAAGAGCTTCATACCGTAGACTGTTTGGCAACATAAAAATAAAAAGCACTTTTATTAATTTAAACAAAGCAAGAAAATCATTTTGAAATAGTATAAAAGTTGAAGTTTCTATGAGTACAACACACCCATCTTCTCTCCAACTTGCACATTCAATATTCTATTCCCCAAAAAAAAAGATTTTCCAACTCACATTCGTGTGTGGCTAGAAAAAGCTTGAAACAAACAATGCACATTCGTGTGTGCCTCAAACTCTCTCAAGGACTCCAAGTGGGACATTTTTGGATTTTTGAGGTCCTACTACCTCTCACTTGCTGCGCTTCACTCTCTCTCTCTCTCCCTCCCTTTCTGTTAGCGTCTCTTTCCTTTGTAAAATAACAC
>JANIPN010000005.1:46591911-46607874 GCA_027478595.1 Erythroxylum anguifugum
AGTGATTGAGCCTGCTGGGAGTGAATGAAGCCATGCTCTTGCCTTATCCCTTAAAGAGAATGGAAAAAGGCGGAGTCGAATAGCATCAGAAGTGACTCCATTCATTTTCAATGTGTCGCAAACTTCAAGGAAAATTGTTAAATACATATTTGGGTCTTCAACAGGAGATCCTCCAAACTGCGACTGCTGAACCATAGAAATAAGAGCTGGTTTCAACTCAAAATTATTTGCCTCCACAGTCGGATTTCGAATCCCAGAAGTGTTTTCTGGAATTCCTGGCTCTGCATAATCATGGAGCCTGGGTCCTACTTCTTCTGCCATTGACTTACTACTGCTAGCTTTCTTCTTATTGTCAAATCTCTGTATCTTCCTTCTATAATACGTTTTCTCGATCTCAGGATCAAATGGAGCTGTGAAAGTGAATTGCATATAAATTATGATCCACCACTGCACGAATAACCCAAATATTAGTGAACAAACGTATAAACTAGACAGATATCAATGATAATCCTATAACTAAAAGAGAAATAAGAAATGCTTAGTCAATTTTGTTCAGAAAAAATTCAATATTTGACACAGGTCCCCGGCAACGGTGTCAAAAACTTGATAGGCTCTGCAAGTGCACAGATTATGTTGTAGTAGTCAGGTGTCGATCCACAAGGACTAGGCCAAATTACTAAATTTATACCTCCTAAATTTGCTAAGCAATCAAATAAGAAAGTTTGGTTATTAAGGAATTTGCAAAGCGCTATAAATAAGATTTAAGCTAGTATTCTAGGAATTCATTCCAACAAAGAAATCATGTACCTTCTTACGAATCAAATCACTGAACTAGTACAATAACTTACAATTGCCAATTAATTCTTTCGAAGTAATCGACGTGTTGAATCCAATTTTTAAACCAGTTTCCTAGGCTAAAAGCTAAATTCAACCTAATTAACACCGTTGGATTCTTCAAGTACTCCTAACGAAGAATTCTATTTCTAAATTTTCTTGCGGTTAGATCTAATCTAGCAAGTTGGATATTAAACATCACTTTTCAGTACTTAGTTTAACATCATCCATATTCAATTAAAAACCCTATATTAGAAAGTTCAGATCAATAATCGACAAAATAACTTTACTGAGATTGAGTCACCATTGAATTTAGAAATAAAGTCATAAGGTTTAATACATAGTTCATAAGTTGAAACAAACATCCTAGAATAAGAAAATTTAAAGATCTATAACTGAATTAATTATAAAAGCAAAAAGAACTATTAACATCAACATGGAGGGAGAAATAGAAAATGGAAAAAGGAAGAAAAAGGAACTCCAATTTTGTCTTTAATCTTGATCTCTCAATCTCCAAATTATTCCTTGTTGATTCTTGTTCTCTTCTTCTCCTTCACGATCTCCTTTTTCTCCCCGGCCAATCCTCCTCTTTCTCTGTTCGGTCTTTTTCCTTTTAAAATTTCCGAAACTGTCAAAAGTAACCGCAATACACGACCCGTGTGATTTCACACGGTTTGGCCTTGTAACCTTCGGGTGAGTTGTGCGCATCTGGCTTCAAATCACACGAGCCGTGTGATTTTACACGATCTGGCCGTGTAAAATCCCAAACCTGCAGAATCCAAGAAACACACTGGAGCAGCACCAAATTCACAAAAACTAAAGAAATTCCATATCAATTAATATAAAAACAATGACAAAATATATCTAAAATATAACAAAAACAACAACTTATCAACTAACATCATTTCTTTGTTGATTTTTAGTTTGATGTGTGTTAAAGTTATGTAGTTCTTGCATTATTATATGTTAATCTATGCATATACATTATGTTTAATAGGTTAAAGGTCATAGGAGAAAAGAATTAGCCAAAAGAAGATAAAAATTTTAAGTTAAAGCATAATTAAGGGTTATAGAGGATAATTGGCACCAATTTGTAAGGTGGGATAGGCATCGATGTTGAAACAATGAAGGAGAGTGTCAGGAAACATAATAGGACCAATACTCAAACGGGAACAATATTACATGCCAGGCTCGTGAACAACTAATACTTTAAGGAAATAGAGTAAAGTTGGTGCTAATATTGAAGTGTGTCAAACATTGGTATATCTTAAAACAAGAGATTATAAAATCCAAACTCAAGTTTTTTTACCCAAAACTCTATTTTCCTTCTCTATTGCCACCCAAAGTTCAAAACCCCTAGTTTTCACCTAAATCTTGAGTCTAAGCATAAAGCCTAGCCTTTCAAACACCAAATCCTTTTGTAATACATCAAACCTATATCCAAAAACTCCAAATCACCCCCTTTCCTCATATTTTCACACTTAGAAGACATAAATTTAGGATTTGTTTTCAAAAAGTTTAGGAGATATTAAGCACCTATTTTGAGTTTTACATTTTTCATGTATGTTACTCTCTCTAATTTCATTGTAGCAGTCTACTAAAGTTGAGTATTGAGCTTGACTGAGGAGGAATTGTGGATTATGTACAACTATTATGGGATTGTCAAGATATTGAACTGGAGTTATGGAATTTGGTGTTGGATATAATAGATTGCGCCAAATATTATATATTGTGTGAATGTTGGGAATGTAGAAGACGTGTTGCTTTAGGAGTGAATTTGTAGAGTGAATTTTGTGAAGATTGGCATATTTCATTGTGTGTGTTAAAAGAATAACTCCAAAAATCAAAATAAAGGTCGTAAAGAGTCAAATGCTTTCGTCTTCTTTGGCACCATCCCTTCTGGAGGACATTTCAAGGTTCACCATTTAGGAAAATGAAGAATGATACAATAAGCAAAGAAATAATAACATGGTTATGGAAAAGGCCATAATCTAATATATTGTTAGGGTCTTTCATATTTGGAATATATTTTAAAGTTTATAATAGGATCATTTGTTAACTTTTTTAGGAGAGTATTACAAAAAGAAAGTAAAGTAGTTATATTCTAATATAGAGGAGAATCCTAAACCAAAATCCTTAGCCATTTCCCCTACATTTGAGGCATTAAGGTATTAATTTTTTAGGATACAATTGAGTAGCATCTTTAACTACCATTAGAGGCTAAGATGTTAAGCTTTCATAATAGGAGGCTAGCAAGGCATGCCGAGTGGAACCAAAAGGATATAATGTATTAGTTTAGATTAGGTATCACCTATTATATTGGCCAAATGCGTAAGCACTTATCTATATAACCACGAATAGTGGCTTACATCTTAAGCCACAATATACAACCATAATCCATTAGGTGGAACTAAATTTAGACCATAAATTTATATGACCTGCTCTTCAATGGTTTAACAAGGTGCCACTAGTCCTATTGTCATTATTAATTATACAATTTAATAGTAACATAGTTTGATATGGGTCATAAGATAAAAATGATTTGTTTTCAGTATTGATTAGTTAGTTGTTAAGGAAGCAAGGGGTTGACTTATCTAGTGTTAAAGTCATGAAGATTGTTGAGGTAAATTATATCAATGATAACCATTTGTGGTTATTTTGTAATGCTTGGGACAGAAATATATGGATTAATCTATATAGACTTAATAGAGGGCATCCAAACAATTTGAAGTAAGAGGCATGAGGGGAAGATAATGATTAAAACGCTAAAGAGCAAGGAGAGGAGATTAGGGCAGTTACTAGGATGCAAAAGGTAATGATGTAATAATGGGCATCATGTATTAATAATAGTCATTATGGAGAGATTGCAACGATGCACACCATATAAGAGTCTATGTAGGCCTATCTACAACATAATGTACATTACAAACAAAATTATGATAAGATCATAACTATAAGATTCATATTACATTTATATATTATCTATAAATTGTTTCTAGTCATCGTTCTATTATGACTGCATATTAATAGAGTGTGAAAATACTAGCATATGTTATATTTCTACCTTATGAAGGAAATAGTCCATCCCATATACTAAAGTATAAGATACTTAAATAAGCATGTGGGTGCTTGTTAGATAATAAGTTTAGTGAACTAACCTAATAAGAGAATTCTATTCGAACATTACTTGCATTTCTATGAAAATTTTTATTGTGATGATAATATAAGTGATAATTTAACTTAAGATCTCCAAATTATCCCATATTTGGATTGCTATGTTATGAAACTACATATGATTTATCTTTGTCAAGGATAGCTTAATCGATAGTCATTGGATATATCATTAAATATATGGAGGTAGTTATGTGATCAATATAGGTTCATCACCCTAACTTGATTGGAAATAATATTTAGTTATTCTCAATTAATATTAATTCAATAAATCCTTGGACAAAGTGTAATGACACTTTGATAATAGTTTAAATTTTCATTAACGGAATTAATTAGTAATAATGGAGAACTAATATGATTAGACTCAAATAGATCAGACATTAATTTCATGCTCTATATCTAATCTTAATTATGCAATTAAAGGATTGGATTGTGCAAAAAAATAATGCTTGAAAAGGTTAGTTAAAATCACTTTGACGTTCCTAATATTAGGTGGTCATAATCTATTGCTAGACAATAGTCTTGATTTATAGATATAAATTGTTTATTTAGAGGACTAGAGATAAATTAAAGAAATCTAAAATATAAATTAAGGTTATAATTTGTATATGTTTCCCACATATTTAGAAACTTAATAAATTACACATAAAAAATATTTAAAGAGAGAGAAAGGTAATTTAATCAAGTTAAAATTGATTATAAAGTTTGAGAAACTATGAGATATTTAATAAATAAGGAATATGAGATAGTGGATCTTTTTTTGGACCTAATGAGAATTAATTATATTAAAATTAGAATTATACTTCAATTAAGTTACTAAAAGGTCTAAAGATACTATAAATACGTTTAGACTCTAAAAGGGCTAGTGCTTCTTACTTATTCTTATCTATGCCACTTGTAAAGTTTTCTCAACTTGTTTATTTAGATACTATTAGAGGCTAGACACATATGTGGTTATGGTAATTGCCATAAACTAGTTTCAAAAAAGGTTCGAGGGAAACTACAAAAAAAATATATTAAGTTTTATAACAAGATACAATTTATGTTAGTACTTATTATGTTCATGCATTAATAATGTTAGATAATTTAAAATGATCTTGTCTTTTAGAAATCAAACAAAAATGTTTATTTTTTTGCTACTACGTGTGGTATCAGATATTTCCGACATGAACTTGTTCAAGTTACCTTAAAGGGATGTTTTGGTTTTACTTTCTAAATGAAGTTTTAATTTTGAATTTTTTAAACTTATACTCTAAAACAAAGTCATTTTAAGGAAGGGACTTTTGCCATTTAGACATTAGTCGAGTTTTAAATCAACCTCTTAGGTTTAAACCTAGCTAGGAGTTTAGTCAATCTAAACCAAATATAATTTAATTTGCAATGCCTATTCGTAAGCCTTTGGTTTTATAATGTTTTGGTTAAATCTTTTGTACCTATAGAAAATTATCATCATCATCATCATTATTATATATACATGAAAAAAGGATGTAATGTCTTGTCGAGTTTTTAAAATGTTTGCTTCTTGCTTTATTAATTATGTAATTTGTACTCTACTTACTATCCCCTTTTATTCTTAATTGAAGTGAGTTATAAAAGGTTAGATAATTATATTGGATCAGGTTAGATCTATATGAGCATCTTAGGTTAGTTGAGTTGAGTTAAATGAATATCTTAAGTTAAATGAATTTTATTAGATTTTGTTGGCTCGAGTTAGTTTTTATTAGTCAATCATACTGAAATAACTTTTTAAAATATTTATTAATTACAATTAATTATAATATACATATTATTTAATAATAAAAATTCACTTTAACTGAAGTATTATATTGACAAGTTTACAAATAAGGTAGTAAAATTGTGTTAATAGGCTTTATTTTAACAATTATCATATTATTGGCAATTTTTATTTAAATTTAAAACTATATAAATTTAAAAGAACCAAACAACTCGAGATTTATAAGATAATAAACCATTTTTGTTTTTAATTTTATTTTTATTATTTAAATAAGATATATTTTTAATAGTTAAAAATAATAATAAGAAGAAGAAAAACATTTAGTAAGCAAAATTTTCGTGATAAGAATTTACTATAAGATTATTTCTATTAAAAATATTTAAAAATTATTTTTAAACATTTAATTTCATACTAAGTATTATTGGTTTTCATCAAATTTTATGGGTAAATATCAAGAAGTTGTCAATGTTATTAATTCTTCAAATTAATAATTATCAATAATGTAATTCTTTTAACTAATAGTAAATCTCATTAATGAATTCAAAGATTATATAAAGTTGAAAATATTTTTCATCTTGTGTAAGAATTAATTTCAATTGTTTGTATAGTTTTTGCTTATATTCATATTATGTTTAGCAAGTAGTAATTATTGAATTAGTGACTAAATAATTAAATCCAGTTGATAATTAATGTTAATTATGAAATCTTCATATCCCTCAAAAAGAATATTGCTTACATTAATATAATAAGTAGCACATGTTACAAAATAAAATTTAATTAAATTTAGTAATAATTTTTTTGAGGGAAAAATTTAGTAATAATTTTTATATCACTTAAATTTGAAGAACCCAAGGGGTGTGGTTGAGTGGTAAGGACTCATCCATCCTTAACCAAAGATCCGCGGTTCGATCATTGACTTTGGGTATGGAGTAGCCTTAAATTCTTGGGCCAGCTGTCCCACCCTATGAGGTGCCTATAAACCAGCGAGGGGATTAGTCACTGGGTCCGCCGGTGGATACCCTGGTCTAAAACAAAAAAAAATTGAAGAACAATATTCTAATTTTCTGGCCTATAGTTATATATTAACTAATAAACGAATCTATGCAATAAGGTCAGCATTTAAAACACCTAAATGAAGGTCCAGTTCCCCTTTTGTCAAGCCCGCATGCCTAACATCCAAAGCGCAACCCGAAAAACCTGAACCGAAACGACGCTGGTTCTAGTTCGAAGTCCTCCAAACTTTCTTTTATATAATTTTCCTTTTACTTAAATGTAATTATTTATATTTTATACACTCCATAACTCGCCCCTATTTGACCCATACCCGACAGGGTTAGATCTTATCGGGTTTTGGCTAACGCCCACATCGGATCCTCTCGTTTTAATTTTCTCATCGAACTCAGACCTTCTCGGACCCTCCGATCGGATTCTCCCAAACGGCAAGTTTGTTCGTAAATCCATGTAAGACCCAGTTCTATTCGTCATCCACTTTTATTTTTTTTAATTTTCAACCCTTTTCTTCTGTCAATCGTTGATTTTGTCTTTTCTAAGTCAGTTCTTATTTAATGAATTTGAGATGAACCTTTTGATTATTTTTCGTTGTAACCGGTGAAAGATCAAAGCCTGAATCTTTAGCTTATTGAATTGACGGAATTATGATTCTTTAGATTATTTTTCAATATTCTATTCGATTTGTGTTCTGGATTTTAGTGAGTTTTACTTGATTTATAATTATAATGGAGAATTTAAGCTATGGGAAGTGGTTTTGTGGACAACCAATCTCCTCGAAACTGTGAATTATCTTGACGATTCTATAAGTCATATGAAATGGTGGGTGATCTCTGTTTCAATTTTTTTCTGTTCTTTTCTTCTATTGTGGTCGAATAAATTTTTTTGGTCGTCTCATGTGAGTGTTCAAATTTTTTTTTACATCTTTTTCCCCCGATCGTTACTTTAGCCTAGCCTTAGCACATTACTTGAGTTGCTTCTAAGTTTTTCTGCCTCGTTGTGGTAAATTTAAAATCGTTACATAAGAATCTTTCCTCTGTCATGCCCTTGATATTGATTTTCGAGGTGTTCCATGAGTAGGCACTTGCCGAACCTGTGTCTTTGAATGTCTTGGCCTACTCACATTGTGTTGGTTGTCATGTTAAAGCTATATTCAGCAAATATAATTGAGTTGTGAAAATTGATGAACTTTCGCTTATCATTTTTCTTCTTTTCGTTTCTTTTTCTGTTAAAATTTGGGTTGTCGGTTTGGTGGGGGAGGGTGTTTATATTGGTTATACTTACAGAAACAGCAGCATTTTTATTTGGTTCCTGTGATATGTACAGACAATTAAACCTATACAATGGAAGTATCAACGGAGTCCTCTATTAAGAAACCAAAGAGGTTGACATCAATTGTCTGGAACCACTTTGAAAGAATTAGGAAGGCTGACATATGCTATGCGGTATGTGTGCATTGCAATAAAAAGCTTAGTGGATCTAGTAATAGTGGGACAACACACTTGAGAAATCACCTGATGCGATGCTTGAAAAGATCCAACTATGATGTTACACAGCTGCTTGCTGCAAAGAGAAGGAAAAAGGAAACTTCACTAAGTCTTACAACTGTTAATGTCAATTATGATGAAGGGCAAAGAAAGGATGAATATATCAAGCCCACAATTGTAAGGTACGATCAGGAGCAGAGAAAAGATGAAGTTATTAGTCTTGGAAGCAGCAGGTTCGATCAGGAGAGGAGTCGACTTGATCTTGCCCGAATGATAATATTACATGGTTATCCGTTGACCATGGTTGAGCATATCGGGTTCAAGATATTTGTCAAGAACCTCCAACCTTTATTTGAGGTTGTGCCAAATAGCTCCATTGAGCTTTCATGCTTGGAAATTTATGAGAAAGAGAAACAGAAAGTTTATGAAAAGATAAATAGGTTCCACGGCAGAATAAACATTTCCATTGAAAGGTGGTCATCTCAAGAAAATTCTGAGTTTTTATGTTTGACAGCGCACTATATTGATGAAGACTGGAAATTGCAGAAAAAGATACTAAGTTTTGTGACATTGGATTCTTCACATACCGAAGACATGCTTGCAGAGGTGATTATTAAGTCTCTGATGGAGTGGGACATAGAATGCAAGTTATTTGCTGTAACATTTGATACTTGTTCCGTTGACGATGATATTGTTCACAGAATTAAGGACCGAATTTCTCAAAGCAGGCCTCTTTTGAGTAACGGTCAATTATTTGATGTACGCTCTGCTTCACATATGCTAAATTTGATTGTTCATGATGCATTGGAAGCACTTCGAGAGGTGATCCAAAAGATTCGAGGAAGTGTTAGGTATGTTAAGAGTTCACAGGAAACACAAGGAAAGTTCAATGAGCTTGCCCAGCAAGTTGGAATCAGCGATCTGAAGAACTTAGTTCTCGACTCTCCAACCCAATGGAACTCAACATACATTATGCTTGAAACTGCATTAGCATACAGGAATGTGCTTTGTCTGTTGCAAGAGAACAACCCAGACTACACGTCTGCTTTAAGTGATACAGAATGGGAATGGGCAAGTTCCATAACCAATCATTTAAAACTTCTTTTTGAAATTACCAATGTTCTTTCTGGAAACAAATGCCCAACAGCAAACATATATTTCCCTGAGATTTGTGATGTTCACATCCAATTGATTGAGTGGTGTAAGAGTCCAGACAATTTCCTTAGTTCCATGGCTTCAAAGATGAAGCTTAAGTTTGATAGGTATTGGAATAAGTGTAGTTTGGCATTGGCTGTAGCTGCTGTTTTAGATCCCCGATTTAAAATGAAGTTGGTGGAGTATTACTACTCCCAGATTTATGGTAGCACTGCCCTTGATCGAATAAAAGAAGTATCTGATGGTATTAAGGAACTTTTCAGTGCATACTCTATTTGCTCAACTATGGTCGACCAAGGTTCAGCTTTACCTGGCAACAGTTTGCCTATTACTACCAGTGACAGCAGGGATAGATTAAAGGACTTTGACAAATTTCTTCATGAGACCTCTCAAAGTCAAACTGTGATATCCGACTTGGATAAATATTTAGAGGAACCTGTCTTTCCACGGAACTGTGATTTCAATGTATTAAACTGGTGGAAAGTTCACACACCAAGGTACCCTATACTATCGATGATGGCACGTGATGTTCTGGGGACGCCGATGTCTACCATTGCCCCAGAAGCAGCTTTCAGTTCTGGTGGTAGGTTGCTTGATAGTTATCGAAGTTCACTCAATCCAGACACACGACAGGCTCTGATATGTTCACGGGATTGGTTGCAGATGGAATCGGAAGGTATGCATGCAATCATTCATTCTTTATTTTGATTTATGGGTTAATCTTACTCTTTTCATAATTGAATTTCTTACTGTAATATCGCAGAGTGCAATCATGCATCATCATCATTAACACTTTGTGTGGAAGCAAGTTAGCTTATCCATGGTATGATATCCTATACTTGTTTTTATTTGCAAATTCTTCATTCCTCATGTGCTGATTTCCTATCTTCGTGGCATTGTTATGCAAGGATGATGAATCTGTTGTCAGCTAAGGTGGTGTCTGAATAGACATTTGGGCGTCCTCTTTATGTCCATATAATGTAGAGTGACTAGAATGCTAGTTGATTACAGTTTCTTCAATAAGAAGCTAAACTGTACATGTGACTGACCGAAATCTCGCATTTGTACAGCTGTGATAGTTGACTACTTTGTCAACGCTGAAGTTTTTTTTTTTTTTTCCCCCTAGTGGCAAGGTACGCTGAATTTTGCTGATCAGAAATCTATCCGCAGGCCAGATTTCCAAATGGTTCATTGCATCTTTAATTTGTGTTGAAGTCAACTTAGAGTAAGACACTATGTTTAGGATCCAGTTCTTGTGGCTGCATCCTTAGCATATGGCCAAAGGTTAATGAAACCTCCCTAAAATAAAGCGCTAAAGTTCTGTTTGCTTCGGGGTTGGAGCTGGCTGGTTTTGACAGTGCAATAAGGGTCGTGAGGTTCATATACGTGGTTAACCATTGACATCCCTAATAATTAACATTCCGATACTGGGAACGGAGATTGTCCGTCGTTGTGCCATTGATTACTAATGTTTTAACAAAGTCGTGTGTCTTGAAAAGTGATTTTAAGAACAGGAAGCATCTAACGGTTCCATTCCATGCTGTAGACAGATGTCGCAAAATATAAATTTTAGGGGGCGTAAAACGATTTTAAGTGCTAACTGTATATGGATTTGCGAGCTACATAGAACTATCGACTGTGTGTAGTTTTACAGCAAATGAAATTGACATGGTCGAACTTGGAAAACCACGCCAAAAAAGCAACCAAGAAGAAGATTCTAATGGGCAAGACTCCTGACGAAAGAACGACAAATGAAAAAGGCTTAGGGAAAGAAAAGGCAAAGGGAAAAGCAAGGTAGTCAATCTGGATTAGGAATTATATTATTAAAGCCTAATCCGCAAATGTTGGTTTATCTCTTGTTTGCTCTGCAATGGAAAAGACCTTCACTTCTTGTTCCTTCACTCTTTTGCAGGTTCTCAAAGTTGGTGCACCTAAGTGTCCCTGCTCGCTAGCAAAGTTCCCACTAATTAAATGTCATAATGACAAAACTAATCAAAAAGTTGCTCCATTGTGAGTTAACTTTCATAGTTTCCTGTGGAATATTTGTGTACAAAAGGATTTAGCAACTTTGCCAGCGCCATTAGAAGATGGGTTTACAAGAAAAAAAACAACAGCATTTATTTTTTGTTAACCCACGAAATATTTTAGGAGGGTTTCAACTATGAAAAGGCGTATTTAAGTCATTCACTCCCAAACTAATCCCCGCTCACGCCGGATCAGTCTGTAAGAGGTAAAAAAAAACTAAGATATGCACATATTTACACCAAGATGAACTTAGAAAAGGATCTCTTAGATACCATCAAATTTCAAAAACTAAATAAATATAATAACATGGTCATCCTGCTATTTATGTGCGTTAGCATTGGAAGCTATCAAAACTCTAAAATGTCCAAAATGGTTGATTATGAGAAACTAATGGGACTTCCCAATGTGACATCATCCCTTGCTCTTGTTAACAGGGAGATCGCTAATGCTTCTCCCCAAGACCCTACTCTATCAATCGCTCTAGACACTTCAATTAGTCGAGAAAATTTCAAGGTCTAACCAACCTCTACTTCTTCCACTCCGAGTGAGGCCCCAACCCATTTTTTGGGAGCGTCCTCTTTTGCAAATTTCCATACAATTATGGAATGTGAGCCATCTTCACAAGTGTAATCCGTCAATTTTGAAGCTTTGAATCGACCTCAACCTACCAAAGTAGATAAAAAAAGTCAGTACAAAACCCAATAAGAAGAGGAATAAACCTGATGTAATGAATTGTGATGCTTTGTTTGAATTATCTGTCCTAAGTTTTGTCGGTAATTACTTTATGTGGAATAATATATAACAAGCAATGAAGAAACTTTTATTCTGAGAAGAAAGCTAAACGGGGCTTTGGCTAACATCATCTAGCTCAATGATTTTTCCAACTCTTGGGCTTCCTCTAAAAACTGTTTGGCTTGTGAAAAGAAGGAGTTGTAGAAAAGAAGGAGATTCCCCCGCAGGTGATTGGACTCATGAAAAGCTTTTCCCCACAGACTCTTTTTCTCCATTTCTTTCTGTAATCCCACTCGAAAGAAGAAAAAAGAAAAGCAAAAGTGAAGGTGCGTCCAAAATCAATCCATTCCTCCCTTTGGACCGTTTTCCACGTGTATTCTTACATATTTATTATATACATACCAACATGGCTCCATTTTCACTCTCTCAGGTTTATATTATCTGCAGAGGCCAACAAAACTAACCGAGACAGCTGCTTCCTGCTGCTCTTCCACATCAAGGTCTGTATTCTCTTTCTTTTTCTCCTACCATACCTGTGAACAATAGGTTCTTCTGTTGTGCTCCTTTTCTGTATTTGATTAGATGCCGTTCTTTGGCAATATACTAGTCACTGTTTCTGGCAACTGATTTGGTGCACATGTAGTTCTTTTTCACTATTTTCTTTAATTACCATACATATGTATATAATTTATATGTGTTACAAATAATGATAGCAGTTTTGTCATGATTTTCCATACAACAGACAGCAGTTTTGTCATTTTAAATAATCGTTAAAAATTAGGTTCAGTTAGTTACCAGCGGCACCCACGACAACCACTGGGGACTTGGAGGTTTATTTAATAATAAAGTCCAAACCACTAGGGGCTTGGAGGTTTCCTTTTCATTTCGTCTCTCTTCACTGTTTAGCTACCTATTCATGTCCTCCTCGTCATCTACAAACTTGATCAATGACGTTTGCTACCAAGTTTGGATGATAAAATGTTGGATTGTTCGGTACTCGCACCCCAAAGTTACAGCCCATGGCCATTAAGCTTTTTTCAAAATGTAACGTCCTTTTAACCCCCTCAAATCTTCTGCCTGTGAATCCTATGCCAATCATGTCTTAATTCATTTCAACTATTTATTTATGTGGGTCTCACATAAATGGATGGTTGAGATGGGTTGATACAGGGTTCATCCTGTGGCCCGTAAACCCTGTACCAACTCTGTCCCAACCTATCTCAACCATCTGTTTATGTACCAATCCTGTCCCAACCCATCTCAACCATCCATTTGAGATGGGTTGGTATAGGGTTCACGGGCCAGAGGATCACGTCCCTTAAGCCCCTCAAATCTTCTAGCCCGTAAATTCTGTACCAACCCTATTCCAACTCATTTCAACCATTTATTTATGTGGACCGGTTGAGTAACATGGTTAGGGCAATATCTCATACGAGGTCTTCTCAGTTCAAGCATTTACCTATACTTACTGACCACTTCTGGGTAATGTGTACTTTACCTCATCTAGTCTAGGCTCTTGTAACTCGGCTTAAAATCCTGATTGCACTATTGCAAAGTAATACCTGATGTGAAACACTTTTAATTCTGATAAATAGAGAGATTTAATATGTTTCAAAAGAGAGAAAATCAAGTTAAGAAGCATCTCATAATTTACTGAAATTTTATAACTACCTTTATATTTAAACTCTCAATGTATATCAATATAACTTGACATCATTCCCCGTTAGAGAATAAATTTAAAACAACAAAAGCAATGGATCATTGTTCTTTTAAAATGGGAATTTACATTTTTACGTATTAGATTAAAAACATTGTGAAGTGAATACTTGTTATTAACATTCATTTTATATCAAATATAGCCTGATGTTGGTCTTTGTTTATGACCACCGTTAAGTCGGATTAGAATATGTTAGATTAAAAAATATATATAAGAAGTTTATGAAACATTAGATTACTTGTTTCCTAATCTTCCTAAAACTACCATAAATATTTTTTTGGGACTTTCATTTATTTTCTTCTTTTTATGGTTGTTCATGATGAAGAAATAATCTTATATGGATTTTGAGATTGAGCTAGATAGTGTTTAAGATGCATGGATGAAGATAAAGATTATAGTACTTCTGTTAATGATTCTTCAGAATCATGTAAAATAGATAAGGTTGTTGAGGTTATTGATAATGAGAAAAACCTAAGTTGTTATGTTAGCTTTTAATGAAGTTCAAGAAAAAGGTCAAGTTAAGGAGTTCGTAAAAGAAGAGTTGTGGTAAAAACAAAAAAGGTCTTATAATGGTGTTCATATAATGGTTGGGGTTATAGGTTATGATATTTATGTTGATGGTATGACTTTGCTAATATGGGTAGGGGCAATTTGAGTGGGAAAGCCACTATGATGGTGATGGGTAAACCAAGATTAATTCAAAAAGAGAACTAAAATATTTTAATTTTGGATGTGCTTTAATTATTAACTAGGGTAATTAAAGAAGAGACTAAGAATTCAAGAGCTTACGTGGTGAAAGCGGTAATTGATATTAAGGTTGGAGGCTTTTATAGGATTAAAGAATGTAAAGAAGTGGGTGAATTAGTCAATGATGCATTGAGTGAAAATTGGCTAGTGATGTTGGTGGAGGTGGTAAGAGTAAGGATAGAAGTTCACAGAAGATTGAAATTGAGAATCTTGAGTTGCAACATGGTAGAATGCTAAGTTTAGTTGAGACATCTTGAGTGAATGGAGATAAACTCAAGTTCAAGTTAAAGTTGTAGTTTTTCAATGATAAGAGTCTTTGGAAGGAGAATTGGTGAAGAAAATTACATAGAGTTATAGATTAATATTGTTGAGGGTGTTGGTTTTGCAGATTTTGGGTTTTTAAAAAGTAAAAGATTGTAGTGCTGAAAGTGTAGAAAGTTGTTTAATAAGTAGCTCCATCCTACACGTTGCACAGACCTTTTTTTTTTTAATCACATTAGGTATCCCAACTTAGCCGGACTAATCCTAAGCCCCTAAGACCCCACCCCAAGAGCCCTAGAGGAGGTAAATCTGGAACCCCAAAATCCTTCAGGTTTCTACGTAGCCTGTACACTTCTGCGCACAAGAAGTCGCCACTTACTTGATTCGTCAACTGCTGATTGATCAATGGCCCTGCTCAGCATCAGGTTCCCAACAGCCCTCGGATTCCCTAGTAGCTTCAACTCCCACACTGTCGCTGGAAGCAAGGCGTTTATAATTAATCCGATCAAGGAGCTTTGCCCAGGGGTTAGGGGATCATCAATAGGAAAAATTTCTCATTTCCCCTCCTTTACGTGACTCGAACTCAAGACCTCCTATGAGGAAGAGTCTTAAGTGAGGAGTTTACACCATTTAGGCCATTCCTCGTTGTCATGGACCCCTTATTGAATTCATAAGTCATCGTGTAGAGAAACCACCCTTTAGTATCATATCCTATTATATAGAGCAAACAGAAGGATACTAACCCCAACTCAGCTAAAGATGCTAGCCAATGAAACTTCGTCTTTGTCTCTATTCATTTTACTATAAAACATCTATGCATGTATCTATTATTGGAGCTAATCACATCCTCTATATATTGCAAGTTGAACTATCACTTAGAGAAAAGAAGAGAGTTTCACTACATCTCCATAAAAGCCCCTCTAACAGGTAATTATAGATAATTCAGAGTTAATAGTATCTTGTGTATCTAATCTAAGAGGGCGTTTAGTTTGAGCACGGGTTTGGGAATAGGTTTGGGTATAATAGTAGAATGGAATGGGAATGGGAATGAGAATAGGAATGGGTATAAAAAATGATGTTTGGTTTGTAAT
>JANIPN010000005.1:47605018-47628984 GCA_027478595.1 Erythroxylum anguifugum
TGCCATGGTAGGCTGAGGTGCTTCCATGAAGAAACGGTGTCAAGCAGAAAAGGAAAAGAGAAAGCCATATCCACGCATTGAAAGAGTAAAGGAAAAGAACAAATACAAGCAGATAGGAAATCGTGCACAAACCAAATATGTGGAAAAATTATAGAAATAGAATAATAGAGCACAAACTTGGAGTCACAAAAAAATCACAACAAGCCCTGAAGACAAAGATGCGGCGTAGCGAAGAGAAAAAAATGTTTTAGAGTAGAAGAAAACTATTGTGAAAAATTAGGGAAACGTAATTTTATGATTTTCGTAAATTGATTATAGTTTTTTTAATTTTTAAAACGTCGTAACACAACAATATCTAACCAAACGTGTTTTAATAGAAGGTTTCATTTTTAATAAAAAACACAACCAAAAATGGCAAAAAAAAGAAAACAAACGGGGCCTTAGTTTCTGCTTCGGTCTCTTTTCTAACTTTTACCCTTCAATAAGCCGAATCGGCTCATCTTTATCATCTTCAAATTTTAGCCCAAGGCTTCTTTGGTACTATGACGCGAATGGTATTCTTTATTTTTATTTTTCAAAAGATAAAATAATAGTGCTTGATTTTGTTTTTATATTTTCAACTAAAGAAATTTTTACATCTTTACTGATTTTTCCTTTCAAAAACTATTTAATTATTCAAATATTAATATTCCATTCGTTAACTTCTTGCTTTCACCCAAAATAAATTCCTATTAAAATTACCAATAACAATAATATTTCAATTCTAAAAAACCAAAATGATATAATTTTTAGAAATATTGTTAGTATGATAAATAAATAAATAATTATGATATATATAGTTTATATATAAAAATAATCACTAGTAAGAAAGGCAAGGCTTGTCTGGCCCTCCCTGACTTAATTGGCCTTCAAGTTAGGTCAGCTATTTATTTGAAAGTTTTCAAAGCCTAAAATTTTATAAGAAAAACCTAAACCCGACTTAGCCCTACCCAATTTTCAATAAATATGTCGTTAATTTTTTATTTTTAAAATTAAAAATATATTTAATCAAATTCATATTTGATTAGACTTCGAGCTGCCCAAATCCAATCAAGCTCAGCTTGGGTTGAAAATCTCAGACCCGATGAAATTTTGGACTAAGCCTATGACCATAAAATTTCGGACCTACCTTATTACCACACGTAATCACAAGTAATATCTCAATGTATCATCAAATGATCTTATAATAGCATTTATCATTTAAATATAAATTATCATAAATACTAGCTTGTATTTATTACCATGACAATTAGATTTTACCATTCATATGCATAGTTTATATGAAAACATAATAACACGTTAATGTATCATCAATTAATTTTTTAATTGAAAAAGAATTAATTAATACTCTCAAGAAATAAAAAGCATGAAGTCAAATTATAAGGTCATATAATTTAATTTTATAAAAATATTTACCATTTAGATATAAATCCTTATAAATATTTCAATATGTACTTGTGGATTTATATTGTGATGATTATATTTTACCTTTTGTATATATCAACCTCAATTTATGAACATAAATCACTCCCAAAAACAATAATCATTATAAATATCATTTTATTATTATTATTAAAATAATATTTAAAAGTTAGCAAATTACTTATTAACAATATGAGATAATTATAATAACTTTTTCTTGAACTTTGGGGGGTGGTTCATGTATGTCATCTTAGTTAAATTTATACAACAACATCTAACTGAAAGTTCAGATAATATGTGGGGTCTGAAGAAGTCCAGAAATATGTTGCCTTTCACAACTAATAGAGAGGGCATTTTCGATAGACCTACATGAAAAAATACATATTAAAATAATAAAGTAATAATGATTAAAAATAAAATAATAATGTAATAATGATTAAAAATAAGTAAATAAATACATAAACAAGAAAGAAGACAAATAAATAAATCATTACTAGAAAACGTTTAGGCTAAATAAGGAAATTTTTGGGCTAAATAACTAAGAAAAAGTACTACATATTAAATGTTTAAGCTAAATACAAGACATAAGACTTGAAAGAAAATGTTTAAAAGACCTATGAAAAAGAGAAGGGCATCTTTTTGTGAGATCTTTTACTCGTATCCTAGTACATCAAAATTTTTTATTGAGGATCATGTCCTTAGTAAGTTTCAATAATTCCATATCATTTTTTATCACCTCCCATCAACTCCTCTTAGGCGTTCCTTTTTTTTCTCTTATAGTTCTTAAGTACAATTTTCTTACAGCTTTTTACTGGAACGTCAAGATGTCTCCTCTTAACATGTCTAAATAACCTAAGCCTTATCTCTCTTAATGTTCCATTAATATTAGCCACCATTATTTTGTCTCTTACCATTATAGTTCTAACATTATCTCTTCTAATAAGGTTGCACATCCAACAGAGCATCCCCTTTTTTGCCATCATTAACTTATGATTATGTATTTGTTTGATGGGCCAACACTCCGTCCTATAAAGTGTGACTGACCTAATAGCTAAATGATAAAATTTATGTTTGATCTTGAATGGTATCTTCTTATCATATAAAACTCTTGATGTACTTCTCCATTTAAGCCACCTTGATCTAATACGATGAACTATGTCTTCATCATTCTCTTTATTGAGTTGGATGATAGATCCCAGATACTTAAGACACTCTTTTTGAAGTATAACTTTTGAACTAATGTTTACCTCCACGTCATAAGCAACCTTATAACTTGAAAAGTTACACTCTAAGGTCCCATTCTTAGTCATACTCAATTTAATAGAGATAGTTGAGTGATCAATATAGGATTCATAACCCTAAAGTAATTAGAAAGAATGTTTTATTATTTGATTAGAAATGATTTAGGAAATCCTTGGCCAAGGTGGAATGACGCTTTATAAATAGTTTACTAATATCATTAATAAAATCAATTACTAATCGAAACATTGTATGATAAAAAGGATTGAATTATACAAAAAGATCATGCACAAAAAGGTTAGTAAAAACCATTTTGACATTATTAAATATTTGGAGTAGTCATTGCTATGTCAATCTTGATATATGGATAAAAATTGTTTAATTAGAGAATTAAAGATAAAATTAAAGGAGTGTAATTTATATAATATTAAATATAATTTAGGATCATAATTTATATTCATTTCCAATATATTTGGGAACTTAATGGGTCACACACAAAGGTAAGTGGAAGAGAGAAAAGTTTTTTATTCAAGTTGGGTTTGATTGTAAAGTTTAAGAAACTTTATGATTAAGTATGAGATATTTAATACATAAGGATCAATATGAGATATTGAATCTTATTTGGGCATAATTGGTATTTAATATTATAATTAATTTTAGTTCTAATCAAAGTTTAATTGAAATTAGAATTTAATTTCAATTAAATTACTAAAATATCCAAAACCTATTATAAATAGGTTTAAACTCTAAGGAAGCTAGTACTCCTTATCTAACCCCTCGAAAATAGTTACAGAATTCTCTCAACTTGTTATATAGATATTGTTAAAGAAAAACACATATATGACTATAGTGCTTGGGATAAGTCAATTTCGAAAATGGTTTGAAACAACAAGAAAAGGATCAAGCTTTAGAATAAGGTATGAATTAAGATTAACAATTTATTATGATTTATGTGTTAATCATTTTATAGAATTTAAAGGGATCGTAACTTTCAAGAAATCAAAATACAAAAGAGTTTCATAATTATTCCACTACGTGGGATATTAGATCCTGATCTAATTTCCCAGCATTATGACTATATGATGATGAAGACACGGTTAAATACTTAGCCTATAGAGAGACTATGTAATATAGCCAATTTTTAAAGAGCAATATAATATGATATATGGCTACGCCTAAAAAAGTTATAGAAAGATATACAAACTAGAAAATGGGCATGTCATAATAGTATCCCAGGTAGATAAAATGCATGTAAGGTGCAAAAAGCTTAATTTAAATTATCTTTTGTTGTTCTTTTCTATTTTAAACCTAGGGTTAACAATTAGGAGGTGGAAGAATCTTCAAGAGATCAATTTGGAAGTTATATATATATATACTTATCCCAATGTATAAGTTGCTTGGAATATGAACATTCATCTTGAATTCTTTCTAACTTGAGGTTTTTTATTTTATCCCTTGTCTTCATTAATGAAAACATGATTTGTGGCTAGTTTATTTATATGTTTAAATAGAGTATTGTCTTTGTTAAAGATTGATTTAATATTACTTATGAAGTGAGATTTATTTTTGTGAAATATCTTTAATGGGATTTAATTATCCTAGAGACAGATTTGATATAAATTCACGTTTAGACAATTCGAGAGAACTTACATGTAAGTAAGCACATGCTTAGATATTAGGACTTATATGGGTACTAGAGATAAGCTTACATATATCTTTTGATGTTTAAGTTAAACCTTTCATGAAAATTCATATTCATAAAACATAATGGGCTCCTAGGAACTTTAATTGGATATAGGGACCAATTATATAAGTGATTGTGTCTCGAAAGAGAGCAATTCTATAACCTAGGAATTTTGTTGATCCAGATTATAGAAATCTTCTAACTTTATTGAATCATGACTACAAAGATGATGCTAAAGGGAATCCCTTATCTAAACATTACTTTTATCTAAATTCTTTATTATACTAATCACTTTAATTTGTTATTATTGGTTTACTTCCTTATTTAAATTTTAAGTTATTTGGAAAATATGAGCAACATAACAGATTCACCTGGATGGAGTTTTATCTCAAGTTTAGGATGAGGATTATGTAAGGCCCCAAACTATAACTTAGTAGAAATGGTATATGTTCATGAAAGTACATGTTTGATAGGTATTAAAAATTGTGATAAGAATGACAATTTCATATGACTTGAATTGTGGCATTAATGGACTATAGTTAGTAAATTGGGATTAATTAGGGGTGAGCATTATTCGGCCCGACTTGAATTAATTCGTGTAATAAAATGCTAAAATACGGGTAAATCGGGTTAGGCTGGGTATTACTCGAATTGTTTTCGGTTTAGGACAGGTAACTCCGAAAAAAATTCGGGTTATCCGATTACCCGAATTAGGTTTGAAAGAATTATGAAAATACATTTCGTTATTTTTCTTGTAGAATTAACAGATTAATTATGCTAGTTAATTGTTATATTATTAGTGAATTCAACTATTTGTTTTGTTTTATGTCTCTCAAATGAGATATGAGAATGTAATTCAAGTATTTAGTTATTTTGTGTAATTTTTGAAAGAGAACCAAACAAAATTTCGGGTAACCCAAAATTACCTGATTTACCCGAATTACCCGATTTACCCGATCAGGTCAGATAAGTTCGGGTAATGAAATTTTGGGTTCGAGCCGGGTAAGATGGAAAATTTTATGGGTAATTCGGGCTTTACCCGAACAGTGAAAATTTGGCCCGATTAGCCCGAATGCTCACCCCTAGGATTAATTGATGCCATTAGAACATTGAGGTATTAAATTAAAAGTTACATTTAGACTAGGAAAATTGTCAAGTGATAAGTTAAGTTGGTACATAAAAATTAGTATGATTAAGCCTATGAGTTAGTGATATTTGGCATAGCTAATGCATTGATATTTGGCATCATCCATTATATGACAAATGGCTTGGCAAGAATGTGACAAATGACATTGTTAATAAAGTGAAAAGTGGCCTAATTAAATTGTGACATTTGGCAACATTCATTAAGTGACAAATGGTTTAATGAAAGTGTGACAAGTGGTAACTTAAGTGCAGTACTTATGTGACACATGTAAAGAAGACATATGCCTTATGGTGGGAGTGACACTTAGATGGTGATGAAGCAAGTTTATGCTAGAAACATTTTCTGTTTTGTTCTTTCTTCATTTTACTTACCTCTCTCCACCAAAACTCCCATTTTCTCTCTAACTTCTAGAATTTTTGCTGGACTTTGGATTGTCATCACTTGAATTTTGGTAAGCTACTGAATCTAGAAAAAGATTCTACTAATTTTCTGTACTATTGTTATGTTAAGGTTGAAAGTTGCACATTAACTTAGGTATGTGCTGCTTGTTTGGAAGCTTGGTTTAGTTGGATTCTTGGAGTTGAATTTGAAGTTTAGTGAGGTAAGGGAATTATAAACTTGGTATCCTGTTATAACATGTATTGTTTGATGTTTGAAGTGGATAAAATGTGTACTGAATTAAGAAAGAATTGAGGTTAGAAATTTGATACATGCTGGATACTGGTTAGAAAGAGTAGCTCCACTGGAAAGGAATTGGTATTTTAGCCATATCTTGACCTGTAGGTATCCAAATAGGATGATTTTAAATTAATATTAATTTGGATACATATATCTATAATTTTCAGGAAGGAATCAAATTTGATTTTTGTCATTAAAAGTTTCAAATTTTGGCTTGAAGTTGAGCTTCTGGATTCTGTCAATGTTTGAGAACATTCTGTAGTATTTTAGGTATACCTTTCAAAATACTGAACCAAATTGCATAACATTAATGTCATTAGAAACTTAAGACATAAAGGCATAATTGATTAGAAGAATGTTTTACCTAAATCCTTCATTTTCATTGTCTAAATGACCATGAAAAATTGACCCGAAAGTTTGTTTTGGGCAGAGCTGGAATGAAGTTTGAATAAAAGGTAATGCACGATCGTGCACAAGCATGATCGTTACTGAAAGGGGTCATTAAGGGGTTGCAAGATCGTTCACAGGCATGATCATTACAAAGGAGGATCAATTTGAAGTGCATGATCGTGCACAAACATGATCGTGACAGTGGAGGTATCCTGCTATTTGACAACTTTGAATACCCTTCACTCTTTTGATCATAACTTCTTCTCCGGACCTCTGATTGACTTGAACTTTGGACCACAAACTCCTCACACATTTCTCTTCCTCTACCCCAAGTTTAATTGTGATCTGAATTCATTAAGAATGAATTGTTGTTTACCAAATGTTCATGTCTGGAATTTTGGAGATGTTATATGAATGAATGAGAGTTTGGATATTGTAAGAAATGTTAGTTTGTTTGGAAATCTATGAATATGTCAAGTTGAACAAAGTTTTATGATTTTCAATATGTTCCTCACATGAGAATTCTGAAATGAACCTATTTTGTTTTAAAACTGTTAAGCCCTAGTTGTAGGTAAATAGGCATGCCTAGAAGAGTCTGCAGCTACTCCTGTGATACTTCGGTGTCTCCTGTTATTGACACTTTGGTGTCTCTTGTTACTAACAGTTCAGTGCCTCCTGTTATTGAGGCATAATTCTCTCCTGTTTTATGATACCGATCATGGTATCTCCTGTATTAGTCCTGGTACCCACTTTTGTAAAACAATTTAGTAGTCTAACTTGTTTTGTATTTTGATACATGTTTAGTTTTGATATAAACAAAGTTTGTTATGGTTCAAATCATGTTCTAATCTGAATGGTTTATATCCTATTTTGATATTCAGTTATAACAATTGTACATTCTGATATAAGACTTAAATGATTTGCTTCCACATGAGAAATATTCTATATTGATAAATTATATTCAGTTCTGAAATACATTGTGTTTGAATTCTGACACTGGTGAGTTTTGCTCTGTAATAAATATATATTATGTTCTACTATGTTATATTATGTTATGTGATTTATGACATTTGGATTGCTTTTGAATATGTGAACGTTTAGAGACTGCTTTCATTATGTATCCTGCTTAGTTAGTTCCTACTAAGTTATATGCTTAGCACAGTGGATTTGCCTCGTGTAGGCTCAAATAGAAGGGTATAAAGATTGGGACAAAGACAACCGCAGTGGCCAATGAAGAATGTGTTCTGTTTTGGGAGTTGTTTTTATTAAATCTTTGTTGTGTTTAACTTTGAGATCTATTTCAATGTATTGAGACATTTTGTATATTTGTGGATGAGGTTTGTAATATCCTGTAAGAAATTTGTAATAACCTTTAAATAGGTTGGCTCTTGAAATTATGACATGTATTTGGATAAATACAATATATTTGATGTGTTTTGTTTAAAAACAACTTTTAATGAAAGGTAATATCTATGCTTAAGTTTCTGGGAATGTGTGTAATGAATGTTTAGTTTGTTTTGAAATGTTTCCGTACTGTTTTGTGTAATACTTTCATATACTCCTAGGAGGTATATGGGTGTTACAGATTACGACAACTTCCCATTAACTACTCATCTCTACTTGATTCATTGTATCACTTAGAAAAAAAAATTCGAGAAATTTAAAATATTGATTAAAGATAGAAGAGGAATACAGAATTTGGGGAGATAAAAGACTCACCCATCAACCAAAATGACAACGTTTCTTCCAAATAACAAGTCCCCCAAAACGACAACATTCCATGTACAGATTAAAACACTCATTAGACCAAAATGGGGAAAACAAAATCTAATCCCCACAATCTTCCTTCGAACTTTTCCATATTAGGGTTGGAGTATCTGCAATCCCCACCCTCTTAAGACGCCGTTAATGAGCTTAGAGACAGATGACCAAGCAATTAGGTTTCTGCCTAGCCATTGTAGCATGAACGCTCCAGTCTATCCTTTGGTGATTAAAAGATAAGACAGATCATCCATAAACCCATTTTTCTTCTTCGTATTTCTCCCTTAATCTGACCGATGCAAGTTGACTGTAGCTTCCCCTCTTGTCTCTTTATGAACCAAGACATTGGTTAAACGTCCTAAACACCGTTTTCAAGCCCTGATGACATCTCCTTTTCATCAGCTGAACAGTAAACCCCTCTTCTAGTGCCTTCCATATTATCAATAAATATTAGCTTTAAACTGCCTGCTACTTTGGTATGCATGTTTCTCTGTTTCTCTACGTGTTTCTCTATATTCTCTATACAATGGCAAGTTAGGATGAGCATTCCTTGATAGAGCTAGAGGAGATTACCTATTCTCTAACTTTAGCAAAAATCCACTCTTTTACCTTATGTGAATTTCTACTGATGTTTTGAAATCTACGTATGTTCCTTTCTACCCATATTTCCTTAATGCAAGTTGCAAAGGAAAATAGGCTGATAAGAGAATTAGGATGAGAAATGGACTTTAGTTTGCTAAACCACTGCAGTATCATTGGGAATTGAATTGTGCTTAGGGACCACAGACATTTTTGTCTTATCAGCACCAAATGTCTTTAGAGAAGGGACACTCAAAGAACAGATGGCCCTTATTCTCTTGTCCTGAGTTACACAAGACACAAACCTTATTTGAATTCATGAAAGAAAGTTTATCCATAATACTATGCTTGATTAAGGTAGTGAGTCAGAGGATAAATGAAGAGCCAGGCAGTAGCTCTTTATGCCAGACCATTTCATACCATTCCACTTTGGCATTTCTCCGAAACAACCATTTCTCCGAAACAACCATTTCCTACAACTTTTTGTTATGAATATACCTTGCGGGTGGTTTTTTCAAATGTATTTGTCAAGTATCAATAAGTTAGGGGAGTAGTTGGGTTGTAGGTAATGAATTTCTACTGGGAATTCCTCCCATTGACCCTCCCTAATAAAGGCCTTAACCTTAGCAGTTAAGGGAAGGTGACTCAATGATTGAATATCAATCAGGTTAGTTGTCCATTTCATGTCTAGTTGTTATACCAAAAACTAACCTTTACTCCATTCCCTACCTTCCATGAAATTTCAGAACCCAATTCCTCCTTTGTCTTCAATGGTTGTGATGGAAACCAAGAGTAGGAGTACTTTGGGTTAACAGTCCATATACTTTGACCTTTTAGGACATTAAGCATGGAGCCATTTTACCCATAAGGTATCCTCTCCTTGCAGTATAAACCATCATTTCTTCATCAAGAGAGCTTTATTAGACAGCTTAATAGGAATAATTCCTAGCCCTCCCTCCCTCTTAAGTCTGTAGATATCAATCCACTTAACCTTGGCATGTTCCTTATTAGGGACACCTCCCTCCCATAGAAAGTTTCTCATTAGCTTTTCCAATGATTTAATTACTCCCCTTGTAAGCACCATATTCGAGGACCAATAAGCAAGCATGGAGTTAAGCGCATAATTTACTAGTTTTTCAGCAAAAGATAGAGCACGGTTGGTCTAAGGGGACAATCTCTTTTGAATTCTTTTAATGAGAGGATAACATTCCCGAAACTGGATCCTTCTGGAAGTGATTGGTAGGCCTAGGTAGCATAGAGAAGTTTATTTTCGTAGCATTCCAGGTAAGGAGGAAACTCGTCCTTCCATGTGATCTGCACTTTTAAAGAGAACAAAATGGCTTTTATTATAATTAACGTCAGTCCAGATGTAGAGCTAAATTGGTTCAAAGAAGCCATAAGGACCTTGATAGAAACCTCATCAGACTTATAAAATAGGAAAAGATCTTCTGCAAAGTATATGTTTACCAAAGAGACTTTCTTGCATCGGATATGATGTTTAAATCGTGAACTCCTATTAGTATTATACTTCAAAAGAGAAGTTAAAGCCTCCATTCATCATATGAATAAATAAGGGTATCAGCCTCCATGCATCATATGAATAAATAAGGAGACATAGGATCCCCTTAAGTAAGTCCTCTTTTCCCATGAATTTTTTTTGTAGGAGTTCCATTAACCACAACAACATAAGAAGGGGTAGTAATACAAGCATCAATCCATTTAATGAACACCCTTCAAAAACCCATCACTTCAAGTAGCCTCAATATAAAGTTCCATTCTACACTATTAAAATCCTTCTTAAAATCTATCTTGAAAGCAAAACTCTTTGGAGCTTTATTCGTCGAGTAACTTCTTAGCAATTCTTACTATCGAAATTTTATCCCCTACTTGTTTGCCTTGTAAGAAAGCACTTTGATTGTTACTAATCAAGGATCCCAAAGCAATTTTCAATCTGTTGGCAATAATCTTTGCAGTCACTTTATATAAGAAATATGAGCAAGCAATAAGCATGTAGTCCTCCAATAATGCTAGATTGCTTAGTTTAAGGACTAAGCATAGGTAGGTTTTGTAAATTTCCTTTAAAAGAATTCCTGAAGAGAAGAATTCTTTGATAGTTGCTTTCACCATTGAGCTAATCTTAAGCCACTCTTTCTGAAAAAAGAACCCATTGAACCCTCTGGTCCTGGAGCCTTTTTAGGATTCATTTGGAAGAAAACATTCTCTATTTTCGAATCTTCAACAATTCTAGTTAATAAAGTTTTCTCTTTATTGGATAGCTTGTTATGAATAACAGAATCTAATAATTGAGTGTGCACAGTTGTATTTCGAGAGATATAGAACCTCTCAGCTTCTTTTAGCAAATCCTCATGTTTACTTATCTTTCTCCCGTCTAGCATGGTAATTTCCTTTATAGAGTTATAGTTATCTCGGACAATTATTGAGCTAAAGAAGAATTTAGGATTTTTGTCACCTTCTTTGAGCGATTTAATCCTAGCCCTCTGCTCCATAACACTAACATGATTGTTTAGAGCTTGCAAATAGTCTAACAATGTAGATTTCTCCCAAGATAAGAGGGAACTATCCCCAGGGTTATAGGAAAGAGTATGCTATACTTGGGATAACTTGTCTTTGGCTACTGATATAGGTTGAAAAGTGTTCTCCCCTATCTGTTTCTTTAGTGTCTTTAAGGCCTCTCTGATTAATTTTAGCTTCTGAATACATTTGAATTGGAGAGAACCATTTACATTTGCTGTCACCCCTTCCCTCAAGCATTCTTGAAATCCCTCTATATCAACCAAATAGTTGTTAAATCTAAAAGGATGACAATGTTTCACCTTTAGGATTAAATCCTCCACAGTCATTGAGGTATGATCCGAAAACATAGGGTCTAAGAAGAGGCCTTACTTTCTGGGAATTGTTGTAACCATGCTTGGTTGTCCATATCTTGGTCAAAAAGGACCAATCGCCTTCAGGTCTAGAACTCCCAACTGATTAACACAATCCTTGAAATCAGTAGAGTAATTTCTTAAAGAAAAATGTCCTTCTACTTCCGTTCTATAAAGAGTAGAATCAAAATCTCCTTAAATGAGCAAGGACCTACCACTCTTCTTTGGAAACTCAGTAAGCTCCCCCAAAGATCTTTCCTTTGAAACACATGGTTAAAGCCATACAATACTGAGGCAAAAAAAGATGTATTTTGCTCAACAAAATGCTACTTTATGTGCATGACCTGCATCTCCATTTCTAGCACCTCAATGTCTACTATTCGGGGATCAAAACCAACAATAATTTTGCCATAAGCATGAACTTGATGATTAGAGAGGAACTGCCTCTTATTACATAGCTTGTTAAGATACTTAAGATTCTTCGATATGATTTTTGTTTCCAAGATAGCAAAAATCGAAATGTTTTCCTTATCTAAAAAAATCCTTTAGGGCCAAGAGCTTTTTGGGACAATCAAAGCCCCTAACATTCCAAACTACAATCATAAAGAAATAGCTTCGGAGTTTTAGCCTTTGCTCCTAGTACCCTTGCTCCGTTTGATACCATTAAATTGTTCTGCAGCCTCTCTCCTTTTAGCGTTGCTCGTTGTTGAAGGGGATGAGATTGCCTCCATATCATCACATTTTTCACCCTCCTGTACAACTGGCATGCCTTCCTTAGGATCTTCTTTGGTAGTGCTTGTTTATGCTTGTTTCACTTAAAAAGTTAACAGTGCATTACATGTGTTTTTTAAGATGTATTTTGTTGTTTGTAACAATCCAATTGTTAGGGATGAATTTCATGTCACATTGTAATTCCCACCTTTTTGAATGAATACGTTACTTATTTTTCAAACAAAACTATGTTATGGTAATTGAGAAAAAACACATTGTTTTTACAATATATAAAGATTTAAGTTAAATTTTTATTAAATTAAACATATAATTTTAAAAATATGTGAAAAATATTAATAAAAATAAACAAATTATTGTTATTTTAAATTTTAATTATTATAGTTTTTAAAGATAAAGTTGATGTAAAATTATAAATTATATAATCCAATATATCAAATAACTATTTTGTAATTTACGCAGAAAAGTCATCAATCGTCAATCGCATTCCCACACGTCTACCGTGCTTTAACTCCCAACTTTTCCTCCAATACGAACACTACAGTATAGACAACTGTACATTCGTTTCTACTGGAACTACACATTCCCAAGTTATAACCAGCCGGCCCTCTCTCTCTCTCTCTCTAAGCTTTAAATATCGTCGTTAGCCCACTCATGTCTTCTTCTTTCCTCTTCCTTCCTATAACTACTACTAGTAATAATACGTTGTCGGTTCTCATTTCCCAAAATGCCCTCCCACTTCCTCACTAATTCCTCCTCCGCCATTCCGTCCTCCTCCGACCTCCCCGACGACCCCGTTTCCACCGCCACCACCACCTCCTCCCCAGACATGTGGAACTATCTTTGGATTCCCATTCTCATATCCCTCTCCAAAGACCTCTCCTCTGCCAGAGCCGCTTCCTCGCCTCCTTCCATTCTTCTTCCTTCTCAATCCGACTCTTCCTCCGCCGCTAGCCTCTCGGTTCCGCGGTGCCCTGCGATCGACCCCAAGTTGAATTACCAGCCGGTGATCGGAATCCTTAGTCATCCCGGCGACGGCGCCTCAGGGAGACTGAATAACGCTACAAACGCGTCTTACATCGCGGCCTCTTACGTGAAGTTTGTTGAATCCGCCGGGGCTCGTGTGATTCCTCTCATTTATAACGAGCCGCCTGAGATTCTCTTTGAGGTAGTTGAAGTGAAGGAGTGTCATGGTGGTGGTTAAAGTGAACATAAATAATCAGTGGATGAGTACTCGATTTCTGTTGGACTCGAATCAACGTGGAAAACGAGGGACTATTGTTTAGTTGAATTTAATTGATTGGCGAACAACATAATTCATGTTAAAGTGAACAAATGATTATGCGCATTTTTTAAATCAAGATTACACCTTACTTTGTAAGTTGCTGTTTGGTATGAGGATCTTGGTCGTTATTGATGATTCTAATAAGCCAATTCTGCTGTCGTCTTGCAGAAGCTCAATCTGGTTAACGGTGTGCTCTTTACTGGAGGTTGGGCTAAAAGTGGTTTATACTTCGATACCGTACGGGCCATTTTTGAGGTGTGAATGTGATTGTTTTCTCTCTTCATACGAAGTGGTTTTGGCAAATATGAAAAAGCGTAACCGCTCCAATTTGTATTTATTGGAGATTATATGATCCTTCGCGGTTCAGATTTCCTTGTGGCTCCATTTTGCGCTCCCGCCTCCTGAGCTTGTCGGTGTAGAAATATATATTTCTTAAAGAAATTTACTTTAACAGGCATCACATGTAATATTAAAAGGAAAAATGTTATAATATTTCATGTTCATTCTCTAATGCAAAGCAATTTTATCATATTTCTTTGCAGAAAGCTCTAGCTAGAAATGATGCAGGGTACCATTTCCCTTTATATGCCATATGCTTAGGCTTTGAACTTTTGACTATGATCATCAGCAAGGTAATTCTTTCTCATGCACATCCATCCGACGTCATTAGATTCTGCTTTTCTAGAATTTGTTCAAAAGTTTTAATGTTCTCATGTTTAGTCCTTTCTTGCACACTTTTCTGGTGTTGAAATCTTGTGCCCTGGTTTCCTTTCATGATGCTTTAGGGATATGTAGCATGGAGGTAAATTTTAGTTTATTTTCTCCTCTTCAGATGCACATACTAGTTTTATATACGCAGTGTGTCACTTAAAATATCAATGATGTTAAGTTTACTATTATTTGATGGATTTTTCAGCATGCTATATATACAATGAAACATTTAGCATTTCTTTGTGACCTTTAGTTTGCATTTGTTACTCTTTTTTACCATGCTTTTTTTCATATTTGCATCCTCAATTATTGGATTAGTTTTTCCCTTGTATTGTCATAGCCCTAGTTGTGGGACTTGTTTTTTAACTATTGTTGTTTCACTGCTTTGTTTGGGTTATACGAATTTGACATTTTTTTCTTTGTTTTTTATCGTAATAGGACAGTAACATTCTGGAACAATTTAGTGCGACAGATCAAGCTTCCACTCTTCAATTTATGAAAAATGTAAATATTGAAGGAACTGTATTTCAGAGGTATGCTAATGCTTGTTCTCTCCAACTGGTCTCACTGTAGGTAATGTAAAATTAAGAAGTTTGAATACCAACATTCTATGTATGGAAGATAGGTCGGACTTCTTTTGCATTGCACTTGTGAGGACCTATCTGATGGATAGTCCATAAGGCCTGAAGATTTCCCTGAAATATTATATTCAGTAAACTTTGTATATAATGAGCTTGATAATCCCTCTAAGGTGAGGATAGTGCTTAGAACTGTCTGGAATAAGATTAGTGAAATCAAAGCATACTTTAGTTTTTACATAAGTGAAGTTAAAAGCAGTTGACTGGATTGTAGACTGGAAATCACCTATTAAAGCTTCTGTTTGAACCTAGCTTTTTGCACATCTTAAGGTCAACTCCGAAGCCTACCTAGTAATAGTCCATAACATAATTGCTTTTTTAATTTCTTTCTCACTAGCCTGTGCTCTATCTGCTTTGATTTTTAACAAAAGGTGGCATTGGTGCTTATACTGATTTCCGTGTGTTTCTTATGAGTCAAGTCTACCATTTAGAAATAAGATCCCTGTTTTTGTTATCTCTAAAATTTTGGAAACATCTACGTCCATTTTCTGAACAAAGCTTGTGTTTGGTAGGATAGCTTCGTATTCTGAAATTGTTGTTATTTCATCTATTAGAGGTTTACAGCTTTTCTCTTTTACTATGTATAGTTCCTTAAGCAGGTGTGAACTGGTGAATTGCTATGTAAAAGATTCTCTAACCACAAAAAATAAAAATATAAAAAATAAAAATGATGCTTTACTATGTGCAAGCATTTGTTAGCTTTCTAAAAAATAAAAATGATGCTTTACTATGTGCAAGCATTTCTTAGCTTTATATATGTGTGTGTGTGTGTGTGTGTGTGTATATTTTTTGCAGATTTCCGCCGGATTTACTTAAAAAGTTGAGTTCAGAATGCCTTGTCATGCAAAACCATCATGTGAGTAGAAATATTGGTCTTATCTTGGTTGAATTATATTTGACATATGACAAGTATCCTTATTTAATTGTCACTATCAGAAGCATGTTTCTTTTTTTTTTAAAGTAAGACATCTCCTTCTATTTTTTCTTGAAGCATTTTGTGTATCCTCTTTCTTTCATTCACTTATCTTCATGAAAATTGGCTGGTTCTTGTACACTATAGTAAGCTTCAAGATTAGTATGCCAGAACTTCTGTGGCAAACTTCTATGTTAGAGAAATAAATCAAGTATAATTGCAAAGAATGATTGTGAAATTTTATCTTCTTCACAACATAATTTTATTTGGTACTCAATGTTAATTTGTTTCTCCTATTAAGTGTTTTAGATCATGCGATTCTGTTAACAGCAAGTGCTGCTCTTGCAATTGCCAACTGGAGTGAGTTTGACATTAAATCCTTGAGCAGTCAGAATTCTGAAGAAGTTATTCACTTGATTTTTAACATATACAGCCTGTATCCCTACTTTATACTCCCTTGTTTTGCTTAAATTAAAAAAGAAACCAATTTTGTACAAAACCACTTTTGGCTGATTAATGTTAAGTGCCACCAGTAATCTTCCTCTGTTTTGCAAACTCTCTCAACTTTTATGTTCTTTCTGGCAAAATCAGTTTTGTTTTAAGGAACTGGATGATCGATTGAGGGAGATGGCAATTCTTCGTTCCATGTTACTTATATCTTGGTAATAACTGACATGGAATTCATGCATGGTTGCTATGTTTATTTGCATCATCCCCAATTAAGAAAATACATCAAGTGGATGATTATCGTCATTTTTTCTAACCAATGTGAATTTTGGAAATAGTATGGCATTTCACCAGGAAGGCTTCAGGAAACCCAGGCTTTATCTAGTTTCTTCAAGATATTGACTACTAGTGCAGATGAAAATAACAAGGTAATATACTTGATAGTTCTTCCTGATGTCTTCTATGATGGCTTGCTTTAACTTGGGCTAGTTAATTGATATTATTGTCAGGTTTATGTCTCAACTGTGCAAGCATACAGCTATCCCGTGACTGCCTTTCAGTGGCATCCAGAGGTATGTCTTTGTTTTTCGTAAAAAAAAAGTTTCTTTAATCCTGCTTCTGTGCTTCAAAAATTTTATGCATAAACATAAAGATAGTTTATCTAATCCTGCTTCTCTGCATTGAAACTCTTATGCAGGCATGCATGCATATGTTCTGTATTTTGCAGTATTTATTTCACGTGCTTAAGTGCCTTTTTTGAGCTATATGTTCCAGTATTTGTCTATAGAAACGTGGAAATGGCTGAGGGAGTGACTGAGGAAGTGGGATCAGGAGGAAGACAGAGGGATGTGGAGTGAGCGTGAAAGGGATTGGAGAGTGAGTGTAGGAGATTTTCCGTATATGTCTAAAATTGAGTTTTTTTTCCCTCAACTTCTCTGTTTTGGGTTATAACCTAATGATGCAGTTTAAAATGGAATTGGAAACGATTCTTCATGCAATGGGAATCTAAAACATTTTGTGCCTTGTGGAATTGCAAGCATGCTAAGAATTTGATCTTTGTGATCTCCATATTAGCAAAATTTCATTCTATATCTGCTTGATATCTTATTTTAACGATAAATATTGGATCTATAATGCAGAAAAATGCTTTTGAATGGGGCTTATCAATGATTCCTCACTCAGAGGAGGCCATTCAAGTGACTCAACATGTAGCAAATTTTTTTGTAAGGTAAAGACATGGATATACTGAAATGTGAGCTAATATGTACTATTCAGCTGTGCTGAAAGGCATTCTTTTTTCAGAAACCCATTATATGTTGTGAAATTCTGATCATTGTTTTTTATGCGGTGACCTTGCACATACAATATTCTGAAATGAAACACCATGGAGCCTGTAGTCCATTGGTTGAGAATATTAGAAAGATTTATCCTCTAAGGAAGTTCGAATCTGAATTTGATGAAACCTCTATATTTTTCCAAAGTACCAAATGAATAAAAATGTTATGAAATATGATCCAAATCTTCTTTCAATATTTGTTAAATAATTGGAAGTACTTGATTGTAAGGTTTACAACTCGACATGTTATTACTATATCAAGCCATATATCATGGTTATTGCAGTAGGTATCATATTCATGCAAAGTGTTCGTCCATTTAATGCAGAAAGATTTTGACATATTTCGTTCTATGAATGTCATCAAATGTCACTCCTTTATAATCACTAATTAAATACAGCTATAGTGCAACCTAATATATGTCCTCTTTCTATGATTATTCAATATGATAAAGAGATGACTTTTAACATTGTGTGTGTTGCAGTGAAGCAAGAAAGTCTTTGAACAGGCCACCTATTAGGAAAGTGCTTGATAATCTTATTTACAATTACAGTCCTACATACTGTGGCAAGGCTGGGTAAGTCCATTGGTTACGGAATGGGGGTTGTTATTATGTTTGACTTTTGCACAGACATTAATTTTTTCTTCTTTGTCTACCAGTAAAGGATACGATGAAGTTTACATCTTCACATAAGCATAATCACCAAATTCCGTCCCAATGGAAGGGTATGTTATCTTCACACAAGTATGGTCACCAAATTCCGTCCCAATGGAAGGGTATGTTATCTTCACATAAGTATGGTCACCAAATTCCGTCCCAATGGAAGGGTATGTTACTACCGTCATGAGCTTGTAAAAATTGCGCAAGACTTGAATGAATCCAAAAACTGCCAAGTTGTGTACGAACAAGTTGTTTACTAATATATGCAACTGGATAGTCGTTTCTCTCTCTCTCTCTGTTTCTCTCTCTCTTTTTTTTTTGGGGGGGGTAGATCAATGTTATGTCAATACACATGTTATTTCACCGCGATACAAAATCTTTATCTGCAGTCTTGGCAGGAGACATTGTTTATTTGCAAAATATACTCGGCATCTTTAATGAACATAAGAAGTTTCATAGCCTCTCATGCTGCTATAAAATGTGAAATGCTGTCTACTTTTGTTAGTAGTTTGAGGAGAAGTTGCGCTCGTAACTTAGCTTACTTCTTTTGGTTGGATTTATATAGATAATGAAGCTACTGACCAGGAAAAGGAGCTCTTGTCCATTCACAAGGCGTCGATTAAGTTTGTTTAAGAAAATGATCTTTGCAAATGCGAAATGTAATCGCGATTTTGGCAAATATATCGTCTCAGGAATTTTAGGCATAAAGGACGGACGTTGTAAACATACATGGACGGGAATTAGGCTTGTCATGTTTCTTACCATTTAATCTCAAAGTTAACGGGTTTAGTTCAATTTGATCGAATTTCAAGATGGAATTGAATTTTTTTTTAAAAAAATTGAGTTTTAAATTAGGCTTGGATTTAATCATCTCTTCAAATTGCAAGTAAATTGAAGTCTTTTTATAATAGGTAAATCGATGTCTATCTTACCATCATCATCATGTTATTTTATTCAACAACTTTGGTGATAGGAAGGCAAGCGTGAGGAGCAAAAGCATTTTCGGTTTTGTTTCAAATTCCCTTTCCTCCAGCTAGGAATTACAGTGAATTTTTAACCCGATTAAAATCTGTACTATTCAACCTGAAAAAATAGACGTAGAAGCTAAAAAATAAAATTTAAATAGATTTTAAATGGATGGTGAAATATAGATGTAGATATGGATTTAGATATGGATTTAGTGATAATCCGAATCGATGGATACTCATATCCAGTGGCGGAGTCACAGCAAAAGATTTTACTTGTAAAAATTATTATTTGAAATTTTGATGGTATAAAAAAAATAAAATTTTGCCCCCACTTAAAAAAATTTCTGGATCCGCCCCTGCTCATATCTTACTTGTTTTTTATTAACTCTATTTTTCTGTTTTTATTGAATATTTATGGTTAAATATAACAAATATTAATATTTTCTGAGAAGAAATAACTTTAAAATCCTCACTTTATTCCTCAGTTCTCACCTTTTTTATCATATTTTATTTTCTTATAGGATCATAATAATGCAAATGATATGGAGATGGAGTTTTGAATATTGTAGAGTTCACGCAAAGACAATTTGAAGCTTTAGATATTTCAGTGTTTGTTCCAGTTATTGATTGTGAAAAATATATGTTATTTTTGTTCCAATTTTATGATTTTTTTTAAACATACAAATCAAAATCTTGACTTATTATTATTAAAGTAATTTTGATTTGGAACGTTCGCAAAAATCTGCTCTTCATATTTTTTATTTAAAAGTTATATTTTGATGTGCTATACAATCTGATGGATTTCTAAACACTCGAACAATCCAATGAATTTGAATATGAGTAGTAAATTGTAAAAACCGATAGATATAGATATGAATATGGGTTGAGTCATAAAAAATGGATATAAATATGAGCAGAATAATACCCGAATCGAACTCTACTCATTACTATCCCTACCTCCAGCCAACAATTCATTGAGCTCTTCGACCCTCGCCTAGTCGCCTTCCTCTGCTCCTCACCCTTTCTTTTCCTTGTTGTGTTTGGTTTTGGTAACTTTTTTTTTTTGGTGATTGGTTTTAGACATTCAATTTTCCGTGGTTAAGTTTTATTGAAGCGATTGTAGTTGATGCAGGAATTTATTATTGTATTTCCAATTTCCTATTCTATAAAGATAAACCATGCACACGTTCTTAATTGTGGTTTTGGACATTGATATAAATCCTTGGCCATAGAAAAGGCCGTTCCTGACATTTTATGGGTTACGAGTAAAGTAAAAAATGGGTCTTTACTTTGACTACTTTTTTCTTTGTAAAGAGATAAAAAAATTTTGTTGCTTTTTATAACGGTTTTTGACCTTCAAGAAAAATAGAATGAGATAAAACAAATACCCTTTTTATTATCCATTTTGTTTTTTATGAGTGTGGGTCCTAGACAGGTGCCTAGTTTACTCTTGCATAGAGTCAGGCCTGACTATAGACACCAACTTAAATCGTTGAGTCATAAGCTGCATATTGTTGTCCATGTCATTCCTAACTATAGTTTAATTTTAGGCTAAGCCGTACTACAGCAAACTGGAAGGCAGGCATTATGGACCGAAGGAGGAGGTGCTTATTTAAGTCCTTCGTTGCTAAAAAGAAAGAAAGAAAGAAAGAAAGAAAGGCATATTCGTTCTTCTTTTCGTTTTTGTTTTGAAAAACTAAAAAAAATGTAATAAGAAGATTACAAAAGGTCTATTGATCTTCCAATCCCATGGAGGGAAAGCAAATGTAATCACCCCTCTAAAATAACAAGTTTACAACCAACAATAATGCTTAGTCTATTGAGAAATCCTTGACATAGATCTTAAGAAAATGATTCCCTTGACGTTTTGTAGAATCCCAGCTGTAATCTCCTTCTCTGTGGCATTTTTTTTAATCTCTTATTGCTCCAATCCATCCATAACCCCTGAATGCTTAATCCATAGCCAGAATTTTTTTTTTGCCAAAGTGTCATTATGAATACACGAATGATTCTTCAACCATTGAATGACATCAACGAGTGAATTCCCGTTACAGTTCCATTGACATAATTTGACGACCTCTTTTAAGACATTCGAGGCATATTAACATTCAAAAGACAAATGTTCCTTAGTTTCTCCACACACCCGGCATATGGAGCATCTATCATCCATTGCCAGGTAATGCAATCTATCCATAGTGCTTAATTTGTTTTTCATTATCAACTATAGGAGTGTTAAGCAAGTTTGATATCTAATAATAAAACTCTCAATACCTACAAGTATACGAATCATATCTTGTAGTATAAGAGGTTACTGTTCCTACAAGGATTATGCAGTAGCTAACAATTTGAACATAACTTTGTCTAAGATAACATGAAATTGATTTGAATTAAATTAAATAAAAATTTAAAAAAATAATAAAAACGAAACAATCAAATAATTAACAAGTGAGCTACCAATAAAAATTGAGATTGATCAAGATTGAATATTTAGGAACTATTGTTTCTCTATTTTGTTTCCTTTACTATTGTTGATTCAATTTATATGTTTGATCCTAGATTTCCCAAGGTACTAATTACTCTCTCTCAATATATAATCAATTAATCCTAATTGAATTTTAAATTCCAAATTTGCTATCTCCCGATTCATAAAACTATACTAATGTCTTCAATTAGATCTGAAGCTATCTAATAGATAATTAATTTCACAACCAAGATCTCTCTTCGATTGATCTTTAATTTGATAATTGTGGGCCTATTAAATTTCTAACTCTCGTTGTACAACCTAACACTAATTACTTTGACTCACTCTCTCGATTTGTTGTCAAGTTTATGCATAAACAATTATCACAAACACCCAAGTATGTACTGAAATAAAAAATAAACAAAAGTCACAAAATAATTTCAGAATAAATCCTAATATGAAATTTAGAAATCCATAAACATGCTTAACATCTTAGAATTCAGATTACACATCAAGGATAATGAAATAACTAAAGGAAAAGAAGAAAAACTCTATTGAAGCCTTGATCTGGAAGACTGGAATTCCTAGAGTTCTTCTTGATCTCATCTCGTTTGATCCACTTTTTAATGTTGGTTGCTGTCTTTTTTGGTTTATTTTACATGCTTAAATAGTTATTGAGACTTCTAAGGTTCTTTATAGGGTTTCCCTACTTAATTTGGTTCCAACAATAGCCCTAAAACGTCAAAAGACTAAAAAAAATCTTATGCCTAGAAAACCTCTGGCACGATCATGCCCTTGTAGGCAAGACCGTGCTCCCACTATTTCACTCTTTGGCAATATTGTGCTCCTTGAGGCACGATCGTGTCACCTTCAAACTTCCTCCATCTTTTCCATTCTTCTATTTCTTGATTTCAAACACTCAAAAACACATCTCTTGAAACATAAAATTAAGATCTTATTCTTGCCCTAAATTAAAAAAAAACGCTTAGAACATAATCAAACACTAACAATGTCACAATTCTAAGCCTATACACATGATAATCATCTAAGAAATAATTGAAAACACACTTAAATATCTAGAAAAACATAGTATAACCTGCACTTATCAACATTCTCACGCTTAGACCTTTGTTTTCCCTCAAGCTAAACTAAAAAGACAAACATACAAACATAAAAAATACATAAGCACACAAGAACACAATCATGCAATAATACAATAATAGCACCATGATTACAAATCTCATGGAATGAACTTTACCTCAAACATCAACCACTTAAAATATATCAATATACTAACTTATTCCATTCATGTTTAAGTGCTTAGAATTGAATATACATATCAATCAAAATATTAACATCTTATTCATACACCTACGGCACTTGTAAGCGTGCATTTATTATTATTAAACAATCAAAAAGAAAAACTATCACTAAGTAACTTTTCATAAGAATTCTTACTATTTTTTAAAAGATCAATAGCTTTATTTATTGTAACACCATTCTTTTTATATTTTCTTTAACAATAACCTAGTCTTTTGACACAAAGGAAAATACATTTTCACGAATGTTCCCTGGCTACTCAATTAGGTCATGTTTTTTATTTAGCTTGGTTGTATCATTATTGTAACATCCCATATTAGGGACTAGAACCCCAGAATAGTGAACATGAGAGGACATTGAGAAATTAGAAGTGCATTGCATACTTATGCATAATTAAGTATACATATACACGTGAATAATTATTTTTGACACATTAAAATAATTGTGTATGTATTCATTGATATTTTTCGAGTATAATTGATTTATAAATGTGATTATATTGTGAATTGTGGATTATTTGTGTTGAAAATTTATTTTGAGAGTGTCACTATTATTTCAAAATTTTTGGTGAATTTTAGGAAATTTCTGAATATTTGAGATATTTTGGACTAGGAAAAATATAAAAATATAAGATAAATGGGAGTGTGACAAATGACCTACATGCATGGGTAACAT
>JANIPN010000005.1:47693589-47705061 GCA_027478595.1 Erythroxylum anguifugum
CTATATCTAGTACCTTTTTTCCTATTTTAGGCTTCTCAAATTTCTCCTTCTTTTATTTTTATGCAAACCACACATTCTCCTTATTGTTGTTGGCCCAACAACTTCATATTGAGGCCAAAATCTTGGTTTATTAAGTGCTTCAAAAGAATACTTGTATGTTTGCATATATACATCTCCTTGCAGTAATATTCGTCTAGATTGTGATGGCTATGGTAAATGATTGCCATGATATGAGAACATAAAATCCCTATTAGGTCATAATATCCACAAGTACAAATCTAACTGCTAATTCTTACACAAAATTTATCTATCTATGTATAACTTTATATTTATCAACTCCATTTTAAGTAACAAAACACCTAAAGCTTTCTCCTTTATTCTCCTTTAACATAGTTAGCACTCTTAGGTGTATGTTTGTCCTCCAAAATTGAAACATTAGATCATCTCCATACATCTTTGTATCTAATTAACATAAATGTGCCTTGCATATATTCTATTCTCAATATTTGGTAATGATGCTTTGATTATAGTAAGAAGACCCTAAATAACAATATAAACTAATAAAAAGAAATAATAAGTTTACATAGACAAATATATATACATATGTATATATGTATGTATGTATGTATAATTAACCATATAAAAATATACCTTGTTCATGATAGATCTGAATGTCAAGCCCCTGCTATCTCCAAGTAGTAGGAAATATTTGAATATTTTCACCTTTTTAACAATAGTACCAATAAGTGCATTTTACATAACATATTCCTTTCAAGGAACATCAATTTAGTCCATCCATCTAGTCTTTATTATTGATCTACAACATTCAATCCAACCATTTTTACGAGCACCAAAACAAATATATCATCTTACAAGCACCCTTTTTTAACCATCAATATTGGTATTTATTCTGATTGGCCATATTATACTTGGTTTCTTGTTCTTCACTTCCTAACTATACCTTAATAGTTTAGCAAATTCTTCAACATGACACTTGTGCATCTTCACGATGACAACCTTATTTTCTCTTTAATTTTGCAAGTGTTAAAATTCACATCTACGCTTAACTCCTTCCTTAGAAAAGCCTTTAAGTCGGTATGAGTAAGTCGAATCGACATGTCGACTCGCAATGCAATCCCCTTAATACGCGTCATTCAGACATTGGATGGCGCATCGTGTAACCTGCCACGTAGTCGTTAGCTTCTCTATCTATATCCAGCTTCTTTCACGTCAACTCAGATTTTTTCTGTCGACTGCGCTTCAGGTCGCGTAAGCACTGTTTCCATAATTTCTAAACTCGTTTATTTATGTGTTACTTTTGTTTTCTGTTTGTGGTATCTTTATTCCGTTCTTAACTGCATTTGTTTTTTCCTCTCTCGAGGATATTCGATTACTGGCTAGATCTGTGTCTTGTGTTTGTTACTGTACCCAATTGAATTCATCTTCGATTTTCAATGTCCAATTTAACAGAGTTGAAGCGCTTCCGATTTATACATACATTTAAAATTAATCCATTGTTCAAGATCTTCAAGCCATAAATACTCGTTTTTTTGTGTTGATGATCGATGATTATGCATGTTGTAGATTGAATTTGAAAAAAATGGGAGGTGGATTCAGGGTTCTTCACCTTGTTAGGCCTTTTCTCTCCTTTCTTCCAGAAGTTCAGAGTGCGGATAGAAAAATTCCGTTCCGAGAGAAGGTCATATACACTGTGATCTCTCTTTTCATCTTCCTGGTATGCAGTCAACTGCCGCTCTATGGAATTCATTCCACCACCGGAGCAGATCCTTTCTATTGGATGCGTGTCATTCTTGCTTCCAATCGTGGCACTGTCATGGAGCTTGGGATCACACCTATTGTCACTTCTGGCCTTGTTATGCAGCTTCTTGCTGGGTCCAAAATCATTGAAGTTGACAATAATGTGCGTGAAGACCGTGCTCTTTTGTAAGTAAGAAAAAGAAAAATACTTACAAATATGGTTATACGAACTGTTTTATTAGGCCAAATGGATTAGTTTAGGTTGAACTTAATGTCGGGTGGACTTGGTATAGCTGTGTTCATTAGTCCACTCTAATTTTGTAAGCTAGTTAGTCTGCCCATCTTGTATGGCCTTCAGAGTTTATATTTGTTCTCATTGTTGTTTGTATAAAATCGTTAGCATGTCTAGTTGGATGCTGCACGTGTTCATTCATTTGGAAGCTGTTGCCACCTGCACTAGGCTGCTATTTTTCCTTTATGCAATTTTCTATGCATATTCTGATGAGCAATCCCTTCTTTAATGTCAGAAATGGTGCTCAGAAGTTGTTAGGTATCCTGATAGCTGTTGGTGAAGCAGTGGCGTATGTTCTTTCTGGTATGTATGGTAGTGTTAGCCAACTTGGAGTTGGGAATGCCATAGTTATCATTATTCAGCTTTGCTTTGCGGGGATCATCGTCATCTGTTTGGATGAGCTTCTTCAAAAAGGATATGGTCTGGGCTCTGGAATTTCCCTTTTCATAGCAACCAACATCTGGTGAGCTATTCTTCTGCCTCCATCTCCATTAAGATTATGTTTTATCCTTGTTGAGTTTTATGAGCTTGGTGTGTTTGCTGTAATCTACAGCAAGTAACTTGATACTTTGGGTTTGTTGAAGTTATATATTTCCTTTCCAGTGAAAACATTATTTGGAAGGCGTTTAGTCCAACAACCATTAATAGTGGACGAGGTGCTGAATTTGAAGGTGCTGTTATTGCTTTGTTCCATTTGCTGATAACTCGAACAGACAAGGTCCGTGCTCTCCGAGAGGCATTTTATCGACAGAATCTCCCAAATGTGACAAATTTGCTTGCTACAGTCTTGATTTTCCTGGTTGTTATCTACTTCCAAGGTTTCCGTGTGGTATTGCCTGTGAGATCGAAAAATGCACGTGGGCAGCAGGGTTCATATCCTATCAAGCTTTTCTACACCTCCAACATGCCCATTATTCTACAGTCAGCTCTCGTGTCTAACCTTTACTTCATCTCCCAGGTACTGCATTTGTTTTTGGCGGTTAAAGTTTAGTTAATCTATCAGTCTCTTTAACTTTAATTTTCGTTTTTCCCTACAGTTGTTGCACAGGAAATATAGTGGAAATTTCTTTGTGGATCTTTTGGGTAAATGGAAGGAGTCAGAATATGGTGGTCAGTCTGCTCCTGTTGGTGGCCTGGCATATTACATTACTGCACCATCAAGGTGATTATATTCACATGCTTGCTTTTGGACAATCTAATTGCGTCTGTGTTTGTTTGATAATTTGGCCACCTAAATCCAAATATTTATCTCCTTTGTAAGAGGTTTTCTTAACTTTGTTGTTTCTTTCATTGCAGCCTGGCTGATATGGCAACACATCCTTTCCATGCTCTTTTCTATCTTGTGTTTATGTTGTCAGCATGTGCTCTTTTCTCAAAAACTTGGATTGAAGTTTCTGGTTCTTCTGCCAAAGATGTGGCCAAGCAGCTGAAGGTAATTTACCTCATTGTTCATCCATTTTTATTATCCATATTTTTAGAAAATTCCTTGTTGGTGATGCGTTTTGAGTGAGAGTTATTTTTTCAAGCTGCAACTTGTTGTGAGTGTGATTCCAATTGTTATTACTTTTTGCTTTGGATTGTATTTTTGTTCTTAATAAGCACTAGTACTTACAGATCAGATACCACGTCTGTTCTTTACAGAGAATAGTTAATTGTCAAATTGGAAGTTTGGATCTGTATGATCACTAGGATTTGTGTTATTTATTTGTTTGTGTTTCGTGTTTAAGTATTGTCACTGTTTCTGTTGCATTATCTGGGGCCGTTATAGCTGATTGAGCCTGGGAATTTGCTAGAAATTCTGTCTCCTTATTAGATTAAATCTTTGTCTAACTACATGAAATTGGAAAAAAAATTCTCATTTTTTAAACCTTCTTTACTAATCTGACTCAATCACCACTGCTGTATATTTTCTTCTCTTATAGTGCATTGGATAGTTGAAGCATCCGAGAAGCAATCCCATTGATTACCACAATGAAATACTATGTAGATGTCTTGTTATGGGTTGTCAGAAAGAAGCTTCTATAGAACGGCTATAAAAAAGTGTGGCATAATTGAATGATTTGTGTTTGCACTTGTCCAGTGCAACATGTTCACTGCACGATACATTCTTATGGAGTCTATGCTTCCAGATTTTCTTGGCCAAAACACTAAAAAGTTCCTTAATTCAACTTCACCTTTTAAAATTTTAAGATTTTTTAAAATATCGTGAGATGCTGCTTTTTCAGATTACCGTGACCTAAATACTAACAGTTCTGAATTGTTTGATCGTACTGATGTGGTAAAATATTTGCCAAAGTCATATTACATAAACCAGAAGATTAATGCATTAAATTTATGTGGATAAAATTGGAACATTGATATAATCATATGACACCACCTTGACTGTTTAAAGAAATTACTGGGCGTTGGCATTACTTGCAACACCCTTCTCTTCTTCCCCTCGTACCACAGTCGCTTTACTGTTTTCATCAACCTGACCATGAACTTTAATTGTTGCATAGCATAATCTATGGTCCTAATTTGTATTTCCATACTTCTTAACACATGTTTTTATGGCTAATTTTTATGTTCTCACAGGCGTATGTCTTGAGGTCTCACTCCTGACATGTCTGTAGATTTAGTAGTTCTGGGCTGCACTAATGTAGAGCAATGACGTTCAGGACTATTATGAATATTATTGTAACTTGAATGGTGATATTCATAAATTGGCATAGGTTAAGGATGCTGGTAGCATTTTGGCCTTTTTCATCTTGCATTACATTATTGTTTGCTACCTGTCATGCTGGACATAAGTTTCCAAAAGTGGATGCATGGTTCTATTGGGCTTACGGTATCCATAATATCACATACATGAAGTTGTCTTAGGTTTCAAGTTCGTTTTGGTGCTATTTGTCCACCTCTTATCCTCACATTCAGAAAGGAGAGGAAGAAAATATGACACTAGATCAGCTGCACATTGCCTTCCAACTATGTTTGGTTGGTGTTTCAGGGTTGTTTTTTCAGCTGTAATTCGGTTTCCAGCTTTGTTTTTCTCTTTAACTTTGAAACTTGACTGTAAGGGTGAATTTAAAGGCGGTCAGCGGTCTAGGGGGTTTTAGTTTTGAGTTTCTTTTCCTTAGTTATTAAGCTTGAGGCTTTCAAACATATCAACCTGTGCCTTTTTCTGTGTCTCTCTTTTGCAAATATAACACCAACAAACTCATTTGGGACATTATATTGTTAGGTTACTGCTAGTCCGATTTTTAGTTTATTCAAGTATCACTTCTATTAAAGATTGAAGAAAGTAAATTGCTGATATAGAAGGGACATAATTGTGCAGGAACAACAAATGGTTATGCCTGGTCATAGGGAATCCAACTTACAGAAAGAGTTAAACCGCTACATACCAACAGCTGCTGCATTTGGGGGCATGTGCATTGGTGCACTAACAGTATTGGCAGATTTTATGGGTGCAATTGGTTCAGGCACAGGAATTCTTCTTGCAGTCACAATTATATATCAATATTTTGAGACATTTGAGAAGGAGAGAGCAAGTGAACTTGGCTTCTTTGGTTTCTAAGTGTGCTTCCCATTGAAAGACGGTGGCTGCTGCGATGGAGCGCCCTGGCGATTTTGGTGAGCTGAGAGATGTAGGTCACCTAGAGACCCAAGGTTTGAGCTTAGATTTAGGGTAGTTCTTGGAAAACGCTTTTTGTTTTGTTTAAGGTTTAAGGTTTGAACTTAAATGTTTTGTTTTGTTTTTGTTTTTAATTTTTACTACCTCAGTTATGATTTAATACCGTAGTACTGATTTTCTTGTTTGACAACCGACCTGCGGAGTTGCATTTCCATAGGCTGAAGAGCTGGACGTAAAACATTTTCTCTTGGAATGGAACTTCATTTCAGGAAGTTTACTTCGGTCCTTGCTATTTTGATATCTGAACGGTGCTTCGAATGCTTTGGGCGATTGAAATTTGTTGTCCTGTCCCGAATGTGACTTTAAATAAATTGGCTCTTACTGCCATTTCCGGGGTAGGATCTGGACATTCTCTGTATTTGCAACCCTTGGTTGGGAAGTTGCTGTTGTAGGTTTTTCTTACCTTAATTATAGGATATTTGGGACCGTTATTTTCAGGAATTTGCTTCTCAGAGGTAGTATAGAACTAGGGGAGTCTAAAAAGAAGTCTCCGAGGGGTTGGCTTGGAACACACTGTTTCTGTTATGGTGTTTCAATCTGGTCCACAGATTTGTGTGAACTTTATATTAACGTGTGGATGAGATTTAATTGAACACGGTTAGAATTGGTTAACTGAATCAGAAAATCTGATCCTGTAGGAGTTGTTTAGGGTTTTTTATTTATATTTTTAAATTTAGTAAAAAATTGTTTATTTGAATTTTTAGTTTTTATTTTGTCGAATTTTTTTATAATTTATGAAAATCTTATGAAAATTATAAATTTTTTGTTTTATATAATTTAGTGTTAATTAAATATATATTATTTAATATTAATTATTAATAAAAGTTAAGGAATAATTTAGTTTAAATTAAATGTTTAATTTTTTAGCATTATGAAAATTAATTTAATTTAATTTAAATAATCAATTTTAATATTAGCTTTAAAAATAAAATAATTTTAATTTTATAATTATTAATAAATATAATTTAAAGTATATAAAAATTTAAATAAATAAAAATAAACATTATTTATTAAATTATTTAAAATATAATTATTGTCGTTAATAAAAATATAACTACATTTATATTAATAATTAAATATATTTTTATTTATATTTAAAAATAGCAGAAAAATAAAAGTGAAATAAACGAAAATTTAATTTAAAGGAATTTTTATATTACGGATATTAGAAGTTGCCTACTTAATAATGTCGTGTACAGTGTCAGTGAGTCAAATTTAACGGAGATAAAATTAAAAGAATAAGAAAAATTAGTGTAGTTGATGATAAGATTGTAGCTACAACTAGAGAAAGATTACATCTAACGAAGACTCAAAAGTTGGTGAGTTACCCTCAGTTTTTTCTTTTTCTGTCTCGTAATAAATAAAGGAAAAAAAAAAGGGGGTGTAATTAGATAAGTGAAACTATAATTGTTTCACTAGATCCCGAAGTCTAGCATTTTTGCAAATGGTCATGTACACCTGCATTGTGAATTAATTCTGAAATGCACTCAGAGACTACGATTTATGTTGCTAACGGGGAGTTTGATAGGGTCAGACTATGGCATGATTAAAAATCTCTTAGATCCTCAATAAACCCTCATTGGATACTTCTAGGATATTACAACTGCATCGTTAAATCAGATGAAGCTTAGGCCGGGGAATTTCAGAAATCTATACTCTAGATTTTAGAAGCTGAGTACATTAATTGACTAGTGCCTTAGGCCTAGTTGGTCTAAAAGACTCAGGGCATCCTGTCTAAAAAACAATTAGAGGCCAAATGAAACTTGACATGTTTGATCAACTCAGGATGCACGGCTCTATTGTTTTCCCAAGCTCAACTGCTTGCTTTCACTAATCCCCTTTCTTTAGACCATACTCTTATAGAGGTAGACCCACAAGTAGGAGGAGATCTTTATTTAAAATCTTCAACTCCCTTCTCAAACATCCCAATTATTCAATAGTCATGAGTATTTCAGTTACACGCTCTTTAACTTAAAAATAGATGGGTGCAATGGCTACTATCTTAAGGGTAAAAGCATTTGGATTCCAATTAATGACTCTTACTCATGGACCTTCCACCAGATTTTCCAATTGAGGGACTTTTTCTAGCCTTATATGCTGCACAAGATAGGGAATGGTAAAGCAAGAGAAATTTTGTATGACAATTAACTATTTGTAAGGTCTTTACATAAAGTCCTGTTGCAAACAACCTTAGGTTGGCTATCCCATCCAACCCCAAGGATGAAGTTTTAATAGTTAGAAACTTTTGAGTATAGCCTTATATCTCAAGAAGTAGCAACTTAATTATTGATAACTAGCCTCCTTATCATTCAAATACATTGAGAGAGGATGTCATCATCAGGAAGCTTCACATAACTCATAACTTCTCCATTGCCACTTACAAAACAATCTTCCTTGAGCCTTCCAAACTATTATGGGCTCCAAATATTGTTCCATCTCATGCCTTCATCTTATGATTAGCAACTTGGAGTAAGCTTATAACCAAGGATAAAATGAAGTTCCATCTTAACGATTGTTCCTGTGTGCTTTGCCATAGTAAGCTGGAAAACTTGAATCATCAATTCTTTAAATGTTGCTACACCAAAAAAGTATGGAAGCTCATCCTCAGATTGTTTGACTGTTGCTAAAATATATCTAGATGGAACAACATTCTCAACTGGCCAACAAACCTGAGTATGAAACATCAAGGAGATCACAAACTCTTCAAGATGCCTTTATCTCAACTATCTATCTCATTTGGAAAGAAATAAATGTTAGACTCTTTTACAATAACCCTTGCTCAATTAAAGAACTAAATAGAAAGTTAATGGAATATTACAGGGAAAGACAAAACCTACATTTGGTTTTTATTGATTTAGAGAAGGTATATGATAAGGTACTAAAGGAAATCTTATGGAGGTGTTTAGAAGTTAAGTGAGTTCCTATAACTTAATTAAATACAAATTATTAGGGATATGTATGAAGGTGTAAAAACTAGAGTAAAAATGATAAAAGGAGATACAAAGAATATTCTATAGATACTAGGCTACATTAAGATTCCTCTTTGAGCCCCTTTCTATTTGTAGTAGTGATGGATGAGCTCACCAAGAATATCTAAGGGGATGTGCCTTGGAGTATGTATTTTGCTAATGAGATGTTTTAATGGATGAGACAAAAGAAGAGATTAATGTCAAACTTGAACTTTGGGGGAATACATTGGAGTCGAAGGGCTTTAGATTAAGTAGGATTAAGACTGAGTACATGGAGTGTAACTTTTCGGGATATAGGGTGGTTACCAATGTGGAGGTAAAGATTAGTTTAGTGGTTATACTGCAAAAGGAGTGTCTTAAATACCTATGATCTATCATTTAGAGTAACGACGAGATTGATAAAGACATAATTCACCAGATCATATCAGGGTAGCTTAAATGGAGAAGTGTATTAGGAAATTTGTGTAACAAGAAGATACCATTTAAGTTTAAAGATAAATTTTATCGTTTAGTGATTAGGCCGGCCATGCTATATGAGGCAGAATGTTAACCCATCAAACAAGTGTATAGTCATAAGCTAATGGTGACGGAGATGAGGGTGCTCTATTAGATGTGCAACCTTATTATAAGAGATAAGGTCATGAATGTAATGGTAAAGGACAAATTAAACGTAGCTAATATCATTGACAAATTAAGAGAGACAAGACTTAGGTAGTTTAGACATATTAAGAGGAGACACCCATACATTATAGTGAGAAGATGTGAGAAGATATTATTTAGAGATTGTAAAAGGAAAAAAGGGTGGCCTAAGAAGAATTAAGGGGAGGTGATCAAGAATAATATGACAATACTGGAACTTATCGATGACATGACCTGCAATAGAAAACTCTGGTGTATTAGGATTCAGATAAAGGATCCCTCGTAAAGAGATCCTTATAGTTTCTATGAGTCTTTTAATTCTTTCCTCTTGTAGTTAACTTATACTTGTAAATATGTAGTACTTACCTCTTAAGGATTTAGCCTAAGTTTTTTTTTATCTAGCTTGTTTTTGCGGTTATCATCATCATCATCATCATTATTTAGTTATTTAGTTATATTTTTTTCTCTTCATGTGGGTCATTTTGAAATAGTTTCTTTACTAGTTAGGGATAAGGTTGCATACTACTGGACCTCATCAAACCAACATGTTAGCAATTTTCTCCAAGTTGTTGTTGTTGTTGTTGTTGTTATGCTTAGAGAAGTTCTCGTTCATATTTACTCCCTCACTCTTTCACACTTTTATTATACCTTATATTTTATATGTTTCTTATCATTAGTACATGGAGGATCAATGAACAATTAAATGTGGGGATGGTTTATATTGATTCTATTTTGAGCCTATTTCTTATGAAAACTGATCTAATTGTAATTAGATCAATAGGTAAAATTTTTGAAAAATTGAATAATGAAAGAAAGGAGATTAAAAGGAATCATTGGAAGTTGAATTACATTGTGAGTTAACTAGGTTAAATCAATAAATATAAACATTGATGAGTATTTTAGTTTCAATCTAACTTAATATTGAAGTTTGATTTGAACAATGAAATGTTTCATATAATTTTAATCAAGTAAATTAATATTTAATTTTATTTCTTAAAAAAAATGTGTGAATAAAGTGAGAATAAATAAATCTACTCGACGGACTTTAACCTAAGAAAAAACATCAAAGTTAAGAGTGATGATAGTAGCCATATGAATTAATTACCTAAATGAGTAACTGAGGATATCTATGACAATGTGCTTACTTTCGAATAAAAAGTTCAAGATAAATTTTTATACAAACTCCTAATGCTCTATAAAAACACAAAAATATACCAGTCTGTATGAATTTGTTCAAAATTACACTAAAGAGATAACAACTCTAAGTAATTACACTAGTGATTTAGACCAACTCCCTATTTAAGTAGAAATCTGTATAATGGCTTAAAGGGGAGATTGACAGTTGTGAATTAGTGTGTGTTTTTCAAAGTATTTGACATGTGTTTCTTGCATAATAGGTTATTATTGTTGTATTTTAGGAATTATTATATATATATATTTTAGTTTGATCTTCATGGTTGTTCTTTTATGTTTGATGTTGATTTAGGGTAAGAATTGATCATTTTGATGTATGAATGGAGGGTGGCCACCTTTGTGATTGAGCCAGGGACTAAGAGAGGAGAAGAGAAGTGGAGAAATTGTAAGATAAGAACCCGCGATCGTGGGATTCATGCTAATTCCCACGATCGTAGGATCCCTAGCCTGAAGAGACACGCATGTTTCACTTATTTTTAGATTTTTGTGACTATAGAAGGGCACAAATCCCTACGCCAAAGAGAGTGTCGTGAGAACTTGCCTCCTTGAGCTTAAAAACAGATTTATAGCCTAGGGAGAGGTAGAGAATCAAGATTTCCATTCCAAATTGGGCAAACAACACATCAACTCCAGATTTTCCAGATTTGGGCAAAGAAGAGGAGGAGCTTGCTTCATCTAGTTCTTATTTCGTTTTTCTCTTCTACCATCTTTATTATAGATTGTTTGGTTGTTGGGGATGTTAATGACATTATGAGTGACTGAGTTATTTGTAGAGATTACTTTTGAACTACATGTTGAACTCCTATTTTGTTGATTTGAATGAATGATGCTTTTGATGAATGTTGAGCTTATAACTTGTAATATATTGAGAAATTGAGCTGGGTAAATTGTGTAGGGCTGTACAATGAGAATTTGCACTCTATAGACCTACATTCATCAAGTTA
>JANIPN010000005.1:47839747-47851960 GCA_027478595.1 Erythroxylum anguifugum
GCATTCATTTATTTTTATAGATAAATGGAAGAAATTTCAAGTACTCCTGATCAAACCACCTCAGAAAGATATAATGATACAGCTTAGGCTCATGTTGCATTGGTTCCCAGTATAAGGAACCATACTATTTGATTTTTTTGTAATAAACATTTGAAAAGTGGATGAATAACTTGATTAAAGAAGCATTTAGCTAGGGTTAAAGGAGATGTAAAATCCTGTAAAAAAGTAAGTCATGATGTGAAATGACAAATGAAAACTTTGCTTTAAGAATATCAGCACGAGAAAGAATGAAGGGAAATGTTGAATTTTGAAATTGGTATTGGAAGTTCGTTTCCTAGTTTTCGTGATGACTGTGGAAATGTTGAAGGTGGTAGTGGTAGTGGTAGTGGTAGTGGTAGTGTTCTATCCCAGGCCCAGCAAGAAGTAAATGTTACACCTGGACTTGATGCTAGGAAAAGAAGAAGGAAGGTGACTAGCTTTTTTGCACCACGAACAACTACTGCAGTCTAACCTTCAATTCGTAGTGCAATGCAATCAAGAGATGTGGCTCACAATGTCGATATGGAGGTAGCTAGATGGTGGTATGATACAGGTTCATCATTCAATACTTCCTAGTCTTACTATTATCAGCCTATGGTGGATGCAATAGTCTTTTATGGTCAGGGATACATAGTTTCTTTAATTGATGATTTAAGAGGTAAACTTTTGAGTTGCTCAGTTTCTGAAATTAAAAATTATTTGGCTGAAAGAAGAGTGAATTGGGCTACTTTTGGGTGTTCAATCATTTGTGATGGTTGGACAAATAGGAGACAAGAGCCTATTATTAATTTTTTGGTTTATTCTGCAAATGACACAATATTTTTGAAGTCTATTGATGCATCTGGCCTTATTAGAAATAATAAAACTTTATTTGAGGTATTTGATGAAGTTATGAATGAAGTGGGGCCAGAAAATATTGTTCAGTTCATTATTGAAAATGATTCCACTTATAAAGCACCAGGAAAAAGGTTGCAGAATAGGTATAATTCTTTTTTTTTATTCCTTATGTTGCACATTGCATTGACCTAATGCTGGAGAATATAGCAGATCTTAGGTATTTTCTCATTATTAATGAAACTATGCAGAAAGCTAAAAGGGTGACCAAGTTCATTTATAATCATGCATGAGTATTGAATTTAATAAGGAAGGAATTTACCAATGATAGGAATTTGTGTCGTCCTGGTGTGACAAGATTTGTAACAAATTTCTTATCACTTCAGTCTTTTGTTTCGATGAAGAAAGAGTTAAGACAAATGTTTACGAGTGATAAATGGTTTGCATCTTAATATGCTATGCCTAATGCTGGATTAGAGGTTTCTAACATTATACTGGAAGATAGAGAATTTTGTCTCATTGTCAATTTGTTATTCGAGTTTGTGAGCTTTTGGTGAGAATTCTTCGCTTGGCTGATAGTGAAGAAAAGCAAGAATGAGTTTTTTTTAATGTCATGGAAAAGGCGAAGGAAGCAATCAAAGCCAATCTGAAACATAGGCCTTCTTTGTACACTCCGTATCTTGTAATCATCAATGAGAGATGAGAAAGCTAACTTTCTTCTCTATTATTTGCAGCTGGGATGTTTTTAAATCCTAGTGTATATTTCAGATTGGATTTTACAAAGAAAGCTGGAGTTACTAGAGGAATGCTATTCACTATTACAATAATTGTCGGTCGTGAAATGAAGCAAGATCTCTTAAAATCATAAATGAATATTTATAAGTTTTCTTCTGGGGATTTTGGATTGTCGATTGCTTTTCGACAAAGAGAAAAACTTTATTCAGGTATTAGCTGTTTCCTTTTTCTTATTTGATGAAAATTAATTATCACTTTATTTTGTTTATAACGTTACCTTTGTAATCTTACGACTTACATTTTCTTGGTGGGATCAATTCGGAAGTGGTGTTCTAGAATTGCAAAAGTTTACAATTCAGATTTTATGTCAATGTATGAATGCAACAGGCTGTGAATGGAACTGGAACGCATTTGAATTCATCCATTTCAAGAAAATGAATAGATTAGAGTACAAAAGATTGAATGACTTGGTCTTCGTTTGTTACAGTTTAAAGTTTCGAGAAAGGTATGTTATTATTGATCGGGTGTTTAGTGTGTGTAAATTTTAATAAATAACCTCGATAATCCGTAAGTGCACGATTCGTTAGCGTAGTACCTAAGGTGTCGATCCCACGAGGAGGGATAATCTAGTCCTAAAATCTAAGGCTAGAAAACAATATAAAAATTCTAATTGCAAGAAACTAAAAAGAGAAATTAATTCAATCAATCAAATCAAATTAAGAATCAATCATGAAAATACTATTACTAAGCAATTGCAACACACCCAAGAATCAACCTAAGGAAATTACAAATTGAGAGAAAGGAAATTTTACCTATCCTTAATACTAACCTAACTGATTATGAATTAGTGAATTATTGGTTTTAGACAATCCTAGGGTTGATTATTCTCTCTCGAGATATAACCATTAACCTTAAATCATAAACCCTAATCAGATTATGGAGGTCACAATCTCTCAATTTACAACCTATCCTTAAGCCTAATTAGCTATAAAGTTCTCTAATAAACGACCAGAAACCTATGTAAGATCTCTCTTCGCACAATTTACTTATTTGATTTAATTATAATTATATTAAATAACCTAACTCTTATTAGCCCAATTTAGTCATTTTTTTTCGATTAACCCTCTCAGTTTATTATCGAATTATGCAATCGCAGAATTAAATTACAATAAATCCAATTAATACATAAACAATAGATTTCATTGATTCAAAAATTAAACTCCGAAAATGAGTTTAGAACATTTTCAACATTCAAAAATCATATCATCAAATTGTTATTCTAATTCTATACAATAATAAAACTGAAAATAAATAGGAAATGCAAACTGAACTGATGATGGGAGGCAATGGCGTCGGGAAACTCCTGATCTGGGAAGTACGTCGAGTCAACTTCTTCTCCTCTTCTCTCTTCTTTCTTCTCTTTCTCGATCTCTCAATGAATTTTCTCTAGGGTTTCTCAAAAGTGGCTGATGCAAAAGCTTCTCCTGCCTCATTGTCTTATTCTTTAAATATCGTTTGCATTTTGAGCAACCTTAGGTTTTTTACGGGATCCAAAAGGTTCAAAAAATCCCTCAAAATTTGACGTTTTTGAGTATCTGTGCGTCTACTCGACGTGGTTAGGAAAGCAATTTCATGTCATTTGGTGCATTGAATTTGAATGATGATGATGAGGAGGATTTTGTACCAAAAGATAACTAGAGTCAGTGTAATTATAGCAGATATCCTCTTGTAGATGATTGAATGAAGTTTCAAATTTTGTTTTTGTTTTTATTTTAATTTTACTTATATTTGATGTATATGTTAAATTCTATATATATAATGTAGTCGTAAATGTTTTTGTTACACGTTTCACTTCCACTTGGTTGATTCTTCATCACGATTTCTTGTCTTAAATTGTAATAGTTTGGGAATTAAGGATACTTCTTATTCTTTTTATTGGATGTTTTGATGTAATTATTATTTATTATATGATGAAATTGTAATATTTAAAATATTTTGTGTTGTTCTTAATTTTATATTTGTATAATGATAATTGTGTTTTTTTATATTAATTGTGGTTATTATTTATTATTATAATTCTTAGAAATAGGGTTGATGTAAACTTATAAAATATATTATGACAATGAACTATTTTGTAATTTCTAAAAAAATCAGATACTATTTTATAAATCTAAAAAATTATTTGAAATGATACCCTGTATTAATTGGTATTAATATAAGACTATACTAAAATCCAATCCAGTATCAAATTTAATATGGTATTGGCAACATTGCTATAACGCTCTACATTGTCGTTTGGGAGGCTCTCCTCTCCTCGTTGGCGTCTATACTGAACGTACCATTTTCTTCATTCTTTCAAGATTACATGGCCTCACGTGTTCCCCTTCCATTAGCCGCATCGAATCATCCGCTTATTCGTAAAACATATAGAAAAGACACGTAAAAACAAAGAAATTGAAGCTACAGTTTCTACGTTGAATTAATGCTTAACACTTAAATTATAGACATGTTTAGGAAGTCAAGAAATCAGCAACTTGGGCCTACAATCGGCTTACTGTGACATTGGTAACTTCTAGAAAAAAAAGCATTTTAGAGTCTATCATCAAGAAGTGAAATGAGGACGTCAAGCGGGACAGATCACCTGTTCCACAATTGTTGTGTCAATGCTGTTCTATTGCATCTGATCTATATATTTATATGGGACCCATAAAAATATATGAAACAGTATTAACACAACAATTATGAAATAGGTGATTTCATTTGCGCCGAGCCAAACGTGGTTTATTATCCTAAATTTGCTCTTTTAAATATTTATTACAAGTTGGTTTCTTTAAAATGAAGCAAAGTATCACACTTCACACCATAATCCCCTTCTCAGACCGTCAGTCTCGCACCCAGTCCTAATGGCTCTGTCTATGAGGCAGAGGCGACCGCCGGCGTCCGATCTGCCCTCGTCCTCGGGCGACCCGTATACCAAGATCGACAAGCCGGAAAGATCAGACGGCAATGAAGAGGAGCGAGATAAGGGACTAGGATGGTTCCTGCCATTGTTTGCTCTAGGAATGTTACGGTACATGAGCGCCACTTCAAACATTGTTCACGACTGCGACGAGGTTTTTAACTATTGGGAACCTCTCCATTATCTCCTCTACAACTCTGGTTTCCAAACTTGGGAATACGGGTAACTATTGCAAAGTTGTTATTTTTGAACGGTGGTGGATTTTCTTGTGCTTGTTTAATAATCTTAGCATTCTTTCTCTTTTTCTCCATATCGTCATTCTAAATGAGTTCAATTGTTTGCAGTCTAAGACAGTTTCTTTTAGATTATCGGTTTGGAGTCGCTCTCACTTTAGTGTATTGAGTATTGGAATTTCCTCTAAATACTGTGAAGATTTATTCTTCTAGTGATGTCCAAGTCACAAGGATAAAATTTCGATTCTTTTCCAGGAGAGAACCCTTCATATGAGAAAGTTGCTAAATTCAGCGCAAGTAAAGGATGCTCTCGATTCTTGTTCTTACACTAATCTTTTAGGAATAATTGATATTAGTAGATAAAACAGAGGAATTGAAAAAAAAAAGAAAAAGGAAAGCTGCTTGTTCGCAGATTTTCTGAATTGTAATACGATCTCTATCCATCAAAATTGAGACAGATGTCCTTGATTAGATTAAGTGTCACTGTGAACTTCTTTGTCTACTGAATCCTGATTACTCTTCTGTTGGGCTTGCTAATTCTGTTTAGTTTAGTACTGTTCAACTGAAGCATTTTTACTATCAAGAGTTCGTAGATCTCTGTTTTGTGTTCTTTATAACTGTAATTTACATGCTGCTTGCAGTGCTCAATTTGCACTTCGGTCCTACTTGTACATTAATTTCCATGAGTTAGTAGGCGTGCCAGCTTCATGGTTGTTTGGCGAGGAAAAGGTACTGCTTTATCATAGCATTGAAATACTCCTTTGGGTTTACTCCTTCTTGTTCTTTCTTTTAGTGTGTTAACCAGACTGAATATTTGGTCTTATCCATGTCCTTTTTCTTTTACATTTCAGGTGAGGGTGTTTTATGCCGTACGACTCTTCCTTTCTCTCATTTCTGTTATTGCAGATGCCACTTTGGTAGTGGCTCTTTCCAGGAAGTATGGTAAACGTCTTGCTTCATATGCCTTGGCCATGCTATGTCTAACTAGTGGTTGCTTCTTTGCTAGCACAAGTGAGTAGACATTTTTCTATTTTATTCTTTATTGCTTTCCTAAATGTGATTATTTTTCTTCTAAATCTTATTGATTCTTCAATAAGTAATTTCACACTGTTGCAATTATGTCCTCATTACGTAGTAATAAAAATTAGTTTGGTATGAGACTGCTTACTATCAGATGTGTTAAATTCTCACATTGATTAGGAATAAGAACTAAAATGTTTATATGCAAGAATGGTCGTGTAACCCAATGCTCTTTGAAGATATGAGTTTTCTTGCATATGAACTATTCCTCTTCCTCTAAATTAGAGATTAATATGAAAAAATTAATATGGTATCAAAGCCAACCAATTCCTTTGATGGGCTTTCCCACATATGTCCAGTCATGTGGACACCCCTAGTCTTGCAAATTTCATGCGCTTGATATCTGTTCTTGGATGTGAAGTGGTGTATTAAATATGTTAAATTCTCACATCGACTAGATAAGAATTAAGAATGGTTTATATACACGAATGATCCCATAACTAAATGACGTAAGGTTTTGAGTGAAGATACGAGTCTTCTTGTATACAAATCGTTTCTCTCCCTGTTGATTGGATATTGTTATGAAAACCTTGACACTTACTACGTTATTTTACATGTTTTTATCCACTTCAATGTCTTTTTCATTGCTTTTTTATCCTTGCTAGGTTTTTTGCCTAGTTCGTTCTCGATGTATGCCATGAGTCTCAGCTCAGGATTGTTTCTTCTTGAGAAACATGTGATGGCTGTTATTATTGCTTCGGTTGGCGTAATCCTTGGGTGGCCCTTCTCGCTGTTGGCTTTCCTACCAATTACTTTCTACTCTTTGGTCAGAAATTTTAAACAAACATTAGTAGCTGGGACAATCACCTCACTTTTTATGCTTGTAAGTCATTTGTTGATTTTGTGGATAGCATATGAACTTCCCATTGGACAATTGCATGTGATTCGTATGTTAGGGACTATAAGTGAAGAGATAACAATATTTTATTAAGTTGTTTGTGCTTTTGCTCGCTATGATTCACGTGGTTTAATTCTTTCCAGGTCCTTTCAGTACTTGTGGACTACTACTACTATAGAAGATGGACATCTTCTGTTTTGAATCTTTTGCTCTATAATGTCTTGGGAGGTGGTGAGAGCCATTTGTATGGAATTGAAGGATCATTTTTTTATCTGAGAAATGGATTTAACAATTTCAACTTCTGCTTTGTTCTTGCATTACTATTTGTGGCAATTTTGCCAATTGTGAGAAGGAAGTATGCTCCAAATCTGCTAATTGTTGTGTCGCCTCTATATATATGGCTGGGATTCATGTCTTTGCAACCACACAAAGAAGAAAGGTTTGCTTGATTTCCTATTGAAAGGCCTATTATGTCATTTCTTCCATTGTCCTCTTTAACGTTTAACAGTTCTCCTATATCTGTATGAATGGATGATATGATCTTGAAGCTTGAACACTATTACTCCCAGATTCTTGCTCTCCATTATATTGTTTTTTCTATTTAATGTTTCTGCTTTTCAATGCATACTGTGTCAAAGTTATTATGTACTTTATGAACCTCCAAGTCCAGCTTCGTACCTCTAAAAATAAGTCTGAGAGTTGGAGATTAAATTACACACAGACATGCACACAAGACTTCTACAATTACAATCTTCTTCAATGATACTTAACTCATCTGGAATAGTGAATTGCTTGTTATTAACGTGGTAACAACAATTTTGATGTATGACTATCTGACCCTGAATGCTGAATATGTCCTTTTCCATGTTTTTGATGATATTGATTTATTTATTTTTGTGAAAGGGATGATATTGAAATTGTTGATACTAGTAAAGTTGTGATTCTTGGTCTGAAATTGCTATTAGAAGCTAATTTTTCTCATTATGTAGCCTCTCGTTCTTTCTCAAGCCATTTCTAATTTATTGAATAAACCTGATATTGAGCTTAAGTGCATCCCTTGTTTCTTGTATCGTAGAGGAAGTTTGGATCAAAGCATACGATGATTTATAAGTTTTCAACTCTTTTTGCAGATTCCTTTATCCAATATATCCTCTTGTTTGTGTCGCTGCTTCAGCGGTCATTGAGAGTTTTCCAGATCTCTTCCGAGACAGATATAATCCCTCTGACCATTCTCTCATGGTTATGGTAGGCTTTTCTTCTGGGCTCTTTTCTATCTCTGCCTGTGATGTAGGATGGACAGAATACAAGCCAACTATTTGGTAAATAGTTGGCATATATTCTGCTGTAACTTATATTCATCATATAAGTTATGTAAATAGGTGGCTTGTATTCTGCTGTAACTTATATTCATTATATAAGTTATGTCTATAATGCTGTTGAAGGCTTTTTAACTGTGCTGAATTGAGGATTTTAGGTAGATTTTTAAAAATAAGGAATTGAAATAAAGTATAGAGGTAGAAATCACTTGTAGGTTTGTACCAAGAACTAGGAATCACACCTAGGATTTGAAACAAACAACACTATTGCAATCACACCAATAGGTTTCTAGAATTCACTTCTAGATTTTAGGATTCACTCTAAGAAAGTTTCACTCTTCATAAATAAGTCTATTCTTCTTATTCCTTTAACATTAAAAGCTTAAAAAAATACAGAAAATGTCGTGAAACCATAATCCTAATGGAATGGGAAAACCCACAAAAGTTCCGAATAAAAAAATGACCCAATTTAATCATGATTTCTATATTCTTTTCTAGTCTTAAAATTTACCAAAGACAAATGAAATAGAAATAATTTCATTTTCTAACAAGGAAAATCAAACTTTCCTTTTTTGCATCGGCCTGTTTCATGAGCTTGTTATTTGTGTCCCTTTCTTATGCAGATAGCCAAGTTTGTTAGGCCGGTGGCTCTTAGCCTCATATTAGGTGCATCTCATGCACGTACATTTTCACTGATTAATGGTTATTCAGCTCCAATGGAAGTTTACAAGATTTTGGAGCATCATGATGATGTAGAAACAGGTATGGAGACTTAGTGAAAGGCATATTCTTTTCTGAGAAGAGTTCTAAATAACTTTGGTTTTTATGCCTTCTCATACTACAATAGCTGCACTTCATTTTATTCGCCAACTTGAGATTAGAGAATAAAGTAATAATTAGCATATGAAAGTAGGAAGTGGCAGTTGAAGGAATACTTGAGATTTGTGGAAGTAGAGAATAAAGGCAATTAATAGCAGATTAGGGGAGAAAATAGTAGTTGAACGACTGCTGAAGACTAGGAGTAGACATAGTGACAAAATTGGATGTTTAACTTATAACTTTATAGTACTCAGTTAGCCTTTAATATCAAGACAAAATACTAGGATACCAAAGGATCGCAACATATTGCTATTGACAGTTGGAACGTTTCTGTTGGTCACATCTCTCTCTTATTGTGTGAAGGAATATAAAGGAAATTTATTTTCAGGACTGTTAAGGTGCATAACCAAAATCTACATACTCTTGGAGATGATCTTTTTCAACCTAGCTTCATTGAACTATTTCCAGCCCCAGGACTTATGGTATCCTTTTGTGGTGAATTAAGGACATATTACAAACTAAGCATTTCATCCTTGGTTTTCTTGTAAGTTTTTGTTAGTAAGCTTGTTTTTTTCTTATTCTGCTGTTCTTCAAGAGCTTAATAACTATGACAGAGGTGTTGAATAGATCTGGACTGGAAAAGTAAAGGAGTATGGAAGTGAGAACAGTACCAAAATGAAGTGGAGAGGATTATCAGGGTCTCATAATATACTCTTCTTTTCGTCATAATTTTTATTAGATTTGCAAGTAGTCCTGTTCTTGTTGTACGTTGAATTAGTTTTACTTTCTATAACACTAATTATTCTAGGATATTTGGTTGCTGTTTGCTTATTTGATTGTAGAGATGTCTTGAATAGATCTGGACTGGAAAAGGAAAAAAAATGATTATGAAGTGAGAACAGTACCAAAATGAAGCGCAGAGGATTATCTGGGTCTCATGATAAACTATTCTTTTTGTTATGATTTTCATTAGATTTGCAAGTATTCCTGTTCTTGTTGTTCTTTGAATTAGTTTTACTTTCTGTGACCCTGTAATTATATTTGGTTGCTGTTTGCTCCTTTGATTGTGGACATGTGTTGAATAGATCTGGACTGGAAAAGGAAAAAAAAAAGAGGACGGAACTGAGAACAGTGCCAAAATGAAGTGCAGAGGATTATCAGGGTCTCATAATATATACTCTTGCTTTTTGTCATGATTTTGATTAGATTTGCAAGTAGTTCTGTTCTTGTTGTACCATAAATTAGTTTTACTTTCTATAACCCTGTAATTGTTCTAGGATATTTTGTTGCTGTTTGCTCCTTTGATTATACTGCAACATTTCTTTAAGTGATGAATTTGTGCTAGCGATACCAAGTACTTCAGAAGGAAACTGTTCTAATTCCATTCTCATGTATTTCAGGTGCTGTTCTTTGTGTTGGAAGTGAGTGGCATCGTTTCCCTTCGTCATTTTTCGTTCCTAATTATGTTAGTGAAGTTCGTTGGATTGATGATGGGTTCCGAGGTCTTCTCCCATTCCCGTTCAATTCTACACTTGGTGGGACTGCTGCAGCTCCTTCATATTTTAACAATAAGAACAAGGCATCAGAGGAGCAATATGTAATTTATTTTCCCTTGTGCTATCTTTTCATCTTTCTACTATCTTTTACAGTATGAATGACAAACGTTCACGTCACAGCTCCATAATCTTGAAGCATGTACCTTCCTTGTGGAGCTTCAGCTTAATCGACCTTTCCCTTCTCGAGGAAGTGACTTGTCAATTTGGGAGGTATCTCTCTTTCTCGCTATTGCTGTCTCTCTCTGTCATTGTCATTGTCATTCTTCTAAATTTATCATGACAATGCATATTGCAGCCCATAGCAGCATTGCCTTTCCTTGACAGGGAACTCTCACCTCCCATTTACCGGTCATTTTTCATCCCCTTCAAATGGCACGAGAAGAATGTGTTTGGCATGTACAAGTTGCTTAAAAGAATACCAAAATGACATGAAAATGTTGCTGGATGCCGGCCACTTGATTTAATATGACGAGTGTTAATTGCTTCAGGCTGACCCTGATCTGGTGTAAAATTCGCAACTGATTAGCAGACCATGATCTCTACGTATTTTGGACTTTTTTTACCTCTGCAATTCTGCTAGGTTTTAGTTGATTCAGTACTGACTTTCAGTACATTTTGATTGCTACAGTTGAAGTACGTTAGTCTATCTGAGACTTTGATGTAAAACTTGTTCTTTTGCGTTAACAAAAGCTTTCACCACTATAATTCCTAAAAAAAAGATGGCTTTCAACTGTAGAAGGTTATTTGATCTCATAAGCAAAGAATAAGTATGAGAGTACCTTTGTAGAGCTCGTAGATTTATGCATGAATACTTGTCTGGATCACAAAAAAGAATTTCTTAATTGGTTAATTTCTTGTGTAGCTAACGGCCGTTGGGTGTCATTTTTGTTTTTTCTCTTGTTGTAGTTTTTTAGTTTTTAGTTTTTATGTATATGTTTTTTTTCCTAAAAATATAAAATTGTTTGGTTGAGATTTGTAATATAAAAATTAAAATTAAAAATTTGTTTAGTTGAGATTAGTAATAAAAAATAAAAAAATCATGCTTAGTTTTATCTTGTTTTTATTTTTGTAACTACACTCTTATATTTATAATTTTATATAATATATAATATATTTAAATTAATTAATTATCATTACAGTCAAAATTAAAATATATGCAAATTAAATGTAATTAAAAATTACAAATTAATTGTATATAATAAAATTTTATAAATTAGAAAATTATATTAAGTCATTTTAATCAATAAAAGATGTTCATCATATTATAATTTTTGAAAATATAATAGTATTATCATTTACAAAAAGAAACATCAACTAGAAATAATATAATCACTCCACATTTGCCTAGCAATATCATCTCGCTTCCAAGACATATGTCGAAGTTGTGCTGAAGTGATGTTACATTCCACTTGAGAACTTGCATTTTTATTTTTACTTTCCCTAATTTGATCTTCATTTTCGGCACAACTGTCAAATAACTCATTGATTTATCCATACATTCTAATATAATTGTGTATAACACAACAAACAATAACGATGTATTTTTGTTTCTTCATATCATAACTCGACATGTTTTTAAGTATAGAGAATTTTGCTTTTAGAAAGCCAAAATATCTTTCAATAACATTTCTTAATAAAGAATGCCTGTGGTTAAACAATTCCTGTGGACCTTAAAGTCTTTCTCTGCCTCTATAATCTCGCAAATGATATCTTTCACCTCCGTAAAAGAAATCCAGGTAGATTAGTGTAGCCCAAGTCAACCAAATAGTACTTATCTAATATAGAAAGAACATAATATTAACAA
>JANIPN010000005.1:47868417-47879493 GCA_027478595.1 Erythroxylum anguifugum
ATCCATTCCAAGGAAGATAATGGATTAGAACATAAAAGATTGAACAACTTGGTTTTTGTTTAATACAATTTAGAGCTTCAGGAAAGGTATGTTATTATCTTATTAAGTTGGATATAATTTCTTGTAATTTCTTAATAATTTATTATTATTTGTTTACTATGACTTTTAATAAAGCAAGTGGCTCTATAAATCCAATTTTCTTAACCATATCGATCTTTTGGCAAATTGAGTTTTTGAGCAGTTATTGGATTAAATGAAGTTTTAGGTTTTCATTTCTCCTCTTCTTTTAGTTTCACTTATATTTGATGTATATGTTAAATTCTTTGTATGTAATATTAATATAATTGTAAATATTATTATTTCAAGTTTCACTTATAGTTGGTTGTTTCCTCGACAGGAACTCTTGTTGTAAATTATAATATTTAAAGAGCCATAAATATTCATTATTCTTTTTATTTGACGATTTGATTTAAATATTATTTATTATATAATGAAATTATAACATTTTAATAACTTTATATTGTCTTTAATTTTATATTGTATGATAATTAAATAATTTTTTAATATTAATTGTCGTTATTATTTATATGTAAAATATATGAAAAGTAATATGAATAAATATAAATAGATTGTTGTTATTTCACATTTCTATTATTTTGATTTTTAGAGATATGGTTGTTGTAAAATTATAAATTATATAGTAGAATACATTGAGAAACTATTTTGCAATTTTAAGAGATTAGAAACTATTTTATAAATTTTAAAAATGTCTCAAAATGATATTTGGTATTAGTCAATACCAATATAGTATAATATCGTAATCAAATTTGATATTAATGTCGGTACAATATTCATATTGATCAAAATAATCAAAATCGGTTGTTATTTTCCTTTACATAAAGCTTTACATAAAGAAGTCAGCCTACGCTTGGTAGAAATAGTTGTCCTTAGAGGATACAAGTTAATAAATTTAGAAGTCAAGCTCTCTATCACTCTCTCAAAAACCCTTCCCTTCTGGTAAAGCGTTCTCTCCAATCGAGCAAGCTATGGCAAACAGTAATCTCCCACGAAGAATCATTAAGGTTCGTCTCTTGATCTCTCACTTGCTCCTTCTTTTCCTGATCTCTCGCTTGCTCCTCTTCTCGATCTCTCTCTCTCTCTTTTTCTCTCTCTTCTACATGAATTCTCTGATCCCAGAAAACCAGGTGATTTGGACTGGAATTTCCTTAATTCTCGACCATTTGTACTTGATTCCTAGTTAATTGTTCTTGAAGCGGAGAAATTAACGGCCTCTTGTATACCATTGGTATTATTGATTATTTTTGTTCGCAAATTTAGGCTTCCAGTAGGGCCCAATTTTACATACTCTTTTAAGTCTTTTGGTTAATTGTTTAAACGCTATTAAATCGAGTTTTTAGGGTTTTGCTTTGTCTGTCAACGCGTTTGGATCCTCTGACTTGTTTCATTTGGGTTTGATGGTGTAACAGGAAACTCAACGTCTCCTTAGTGAGCCAGGTGAGGCAGTTGACTCTCTCCAACCTTTATTTTTCTTTCGTTGGGTCTTTTATTCTGATTTATAGGTTTTCTGCTTGTTATTTGTCCAAGAATGTCAAAATTAGTTTATTGGTTTATTAATATTGGGGTTTTAGTTCTTTGATCATGTGATTGTTGATGTAGCTCCCGGAATCAGTGCCTCACCTTCGGAAGACAATATGCGGTATTTCAATGTAATGATACTTGGTCCTACGCAGTCTCCATACGAAGGTACTGGTTGAATATCCATCATCTTCGTTGGTGTTGGGACTTTAGTTCTTTATCATTCGATTTATTGCTACTCCTTGGATTTCATCTTTGTTCACGTTTCTCCCTACTGTTATTTGTTGAAATTTAAGTATATCAGTGTACCTTGGTTAGTGCTAGTGTTCATGATGCTTGCAATAAAGTGTTAAAGCGATTTTCTTTGTTTGTGTTATTAACTATACTGATGACTGCCTAACTCCTGATTTTTAAATTGAAGATACATCGAAAACTTTTATAATTACATGGAGGTATGACTGTGGGTCGGAGGATCAACTTTTATCCTTTTGTTTGGCTACTAGTTTCCTGAGCCCCATAGGATGAATTGCTGTCTTCTCTGTTCTTGGATATTGGCGTCTATGATGAAATTGTTTTTATTTTGACATTTTTAGTTGATCCCTCTTATTTATGGTTTTTATATCTGCCTCATCAGTACTTTATTAGATTTTTCCTTTTGCTATGTTTTATGGCCTTTATTTCTGCCTCTTTGATTTAGGTGGTTGCACTGTTTTGTATTCTACAGTTTTTCTATCCATCCCTCTTTGAATTCTTTGTTTGATGCCATGCCTAATAATTATATTAGGAGGTGTATTCAAGCTCGAATTATTTCTACCTGAAGAATATCCAATGGCTGCACCAAAGGTAGATTTTTTGTCTATGATGCTTTTCATTAGATTGTAGACTTTTTCACTTGTCTGCTATTAAACTGCAAGTGTCCATGCTCTTGGTTTATTTGTTTTTGATGTCCTATGGAATTTTACTTGTGTTACCTGTAATGGATGCTGTACCTTTTTTCTTGTGGATTATGTTGGGTGAATTCTAGAAACATTGACCATTGTCATTTCAAACCTTAGGTTTGACATGGTTATAGGAGCCAGGATGCTAAATCTGAGGGGAGAAGTTTTAATGTCTCTCATAAATTTAAGGTTGACTAGTTTTGTCTTGTTGATGTCCTATGGCATCTTACTTGTGTTAACTGTAATGGATGTTACACCTTTTTTCTTGTGGATTATGTTGGGGAATTCTAGAAATGTTGACCATTTTCATTTTAAACCTTAGGTTTGACATGGTTATAGGAACCAGGATGCTAAATCTGAGTGGAGAAAATCTAATATCTCTTATGAATTTAAGACCAACTAGTTTTGTTGTGGTGATGGTAGCAGATATATTTATCATGTTGGCTGAGTTCCTAGATATACCATTGAGGTTTTATCCTAGAGCACATTAAATAGGTTAAGTACATGACATGTACTTCATGGCCCTCTTAGACAATGGTTTGGTAAATCTTAGTTAGGGTGATGAGTGAAGGTTAGAAATTGTTAACTTTTAAATATAACCCATTTCTCTGACAGGACTTACAGTGTTGTTAACCTTAAATTTTTGTTAGAGAATAGTCTGCTTAAAGATTTGAGCGACATTTTGCCCGTAGTGGTATGCTTTTTGTTGACTTCATGGTTGGGTGAAAATAGATTCACCTCCAAATCATATCAGGGACAGTTCTTATGAAAATTTCATTTTTAGCCAGAACTATTAGGCTAACTCTTCCAGAACAGATGGAATTATAAGTGTGGCAGAAATTTCTGCAAGTATTTAAGTGCAGCTTTCTTTTCCTTTATTATCTGTTCTTTTGATGAACTTATGTTGATACTTACCAAATATTATATTTTAATATAAGAATTCTTGAAAATATAAATTTTCAGTTATATTTATCTCTACTAAATTTGAAAATTAATGACAAACCAATTTTTAATCTTAAGTTGCCTACCACGCTAGGAACTTTTTGGGAAACCATCTTTTGTTTTACCAAACACCTGTGTGGTCTTGTTTAATTCAAACAGAGGTTTACAAAATACAATTGATAGCTTGAACGTGTATGTTGAAAACAATAGTATCTCATTTTAAACGAACAGTTTTGTTTATGTGGCCCATTTCATTTTGATTGGTCATTGTTTATGCCTTCATCAAAACCACCGTCTAATACAAAGTATCACGCTACCATGGTCAGAATGAGTTAACTGGGGCTGATTTTATGATTTGGATTTGTCTTGACCATACAAAATGATGATCTTCTTGTTGGTGACTTGATACCATCTGTTCTTTAAACATCAATAATTTATGAACTTGTTTTTATCTGGTTTTGGTATCATATAGTTGTTATGACAAACTTAAAATATTTTACCTTTCCAAGTTCGTTCTGAATGTCATTAATTATTTATCGGCAACTGCATGATATTTTTTGGGGGTTGATTTCTCTTTTGTCTTTTTTTTATTCGTTTTTCATTTTCTTATTAAAATCACTCGCAACAGGTTCGATTCCTGACGAAAATATACCATCCTAACATTGATAAGGTAGATATTGCTCCTGTTTACTTTCATGTACTTTCAAGATTTTCTTCTTGTTTCGAAGAATGTAAGTTTTTAAATGTAGCTTGGAAGGATATGCCTCGACATTCTGAAAGACAAATGGAGTCCAGCACTTCAGATAAGAACCGTTCTTTTGAGGTATGAGTTGTGAATTTGTTTATATTGAGTCATTACCTTTGGAATTTTGAGAAGCTTTTGGGAAGAAAAATGTTCAACTGCTTTCGACTCCAAAAATAGAACAGCGTATGCGTGAAACGTTACCATTTGTAAAGTTTCCGGTTTAGCATTTACATAGGATTTGAACCCACTGAAAAGGAAATCGGAAGAATTTGTCCACATAATCAACAATTAACAGTTGTTCTTGGAAGGCGCTTATTTTGTTACTTTGTTTGTACTATGTAAGCATCCAAGCTCTTCTTAGTGCTCCGAACCCTGATGATCCACTTTCGGAGAATATTGCCAAGCACTGGAAAACAAACGAGGCAGAAGCTGTTGAAACTGGTAAGCTGGATATTTTGATTTACCACCCAAGTTATTTACTATAACCACAATGCAAATATTCTTTGGCGGTAATTGTTTAATTTTTACTCGAATTAACTGCAGCCAAGGAATGGACCCGCTTATACGCAAGTGGTGCATAACGCTGTGGTGGGAGCTTTGGCCTTTGAGTAATGACATTGACGTTGTGAATGCTATTCAACTGTTTATTTTGAATGGAAACTGATGGTGTTTAAACCTATTATAAGGTTTCTAATATTTATCCAATGCTTGGGGATATTCTCTGTTAAATCATGGCCTCTTATTGGAAGCTTGTATCTAAACTTTTAATGGTGAGATAAGATGCCCCTCTCACAAGCCTCTTGTTTTCTTTCCTTTTTTTCCTATACCTGGACCCAACTGTTTGACCACCACACACAAATGTCGTCATATTCGGCAATAGCTAAAGAGACAGTCAACGCCAAGCAATTGGCAGCGAAATTGTGCGGTGTGTCATGTAGGTTCACATGTGTTTTGGTAAAAAGTGCGATTTGTTCTCTAATATTTTTGTATAAAATCTAAGATGGGACCAGCTTTAGCACCTTTCTTGCTCGTCAGTATCACCTCAAGTTTTTATTTATTCTTAATCGCAGTACTCTTTCAACTTTGTGATACATGAATTGTTCATTGAGTTATTTTAGTCAATGTGGACGTTGATGTGACTGCTATTAAAGTTTTAAGCTATCGGCTGTGACCTGTTTCCTATCATCTTTAGTATTAATTTGCACCCTTGTGTTTACAAAATATTACAATTTGCACATTCATACTTATCTTTGTTCGTTTTTGTGTTCCACAGTTATCTGATATTATTAAACGGTGGCACATGATATGTTAACTCTTCAAACAAATATAAGATAATATAATCCCTTAATCATACATATTTGACTAAAATAGCTACATTTAATTTTTTTTTTAAAAAAAATAAGCTCATCGTCATGAAAATAACAAGAAGCATAACTGGGCATGAGTCCATAACAAAAGAGCTAGTAAATGTAGCAAAACATCCAAAAAAAAAAAAAGTAAACGGAAATAGCAAAGAAGTTTTCGGACGAGGGATCTCAAGTTTTCTGTATTAGCTCTCGCCCTCTGCTTCTATTTGTTTTCCCCCAGATGATCGAAAGCTCTCCCTATTTTTAACTCTCTATTGTTCTTCTACTTCAACTCTCTGTTGTTCTCTCCTCTCTCTCTCCCCTTCTTTGTTTCATCCGACATGATTATGTGTGTTTGCTCTCGGTTCCAGCTCCAAAAATTGTCTCCTCTCCTCTAGCCCACATTCTCTTCTAATTGGAGCATCATTTAGGTTTAAGTTTTGGTGCCTAGCGCCGTCAACCTGCACATGTGAGACATTAAAATGACAAGAATAATAATTGTGGGCCGGGTTGGCATATGGCCTTCTCACCCTGTAAGGGGTGGTGTGACATGTTAACTCCCATCTGTGAGACCTTCTCACACCTGTGAGTGGGAGTGTGAGAAGGCTGTCATGAGTGTGAGTTAACATGTCATGGCCGTGAGAAGCTTAGTACGTATACGAGAAGGCAATATTGGAAGCATGGTGAACGTGAAGCAGGCAGCTGGAAGCATGAAGACGCATGCAGCCGACTGTCACCGAATGTGCATGGGACCTGGGTGGTTTATTTAATATATATTATATAAATTGTTTATAGTACTTAGTACATATTTTAAAGATAGTGATTAAAAACTATCTTCTTAAGAAATAATAAGAACTAATTACACAATTACTGAGATGGATTCATTTCCAAATTCCATCAAACCTTTCAGCCTCTAATGCCTACTCTTCTTAGCGTCACTCTAATGGATTAAGCTTCACCTTCAAACTCTTTAGCTCAGGAATTTTTAGGTTCTTCTCCCCCATGACAGCACCAAGGCCTTAACTTCCTCGTAAGAAGACTCTGGTAGCTCCTAGGAGGAAGACCTAGTCATAGGTGGTAGGTGACAGCTATCTAAGCTCCAAACTCACAGAAAGTGATATAATTAAGAGTCATTTCCGTAACTATTGAAGTGTTATAAATTGGTGCTTCAAGGGGGATTAGCACATTTGTTGGTTAGTTTATGGAAAAAGGCCCCCTTTCCCTATAGTGAAATCAAGTGGAATGATTATGGTCTAGAGAAAGTACTAATTAACTAGGAAAACTTCTTCTTGTTCTTCCTCACTTCTGAAGCTAATGCCAATAAAGTCCATTGTATTGCGATGGAAAACGAATCATTTTGCAACCATAGAAGTCGAGCATAGATCTAGACATGAATAAGCTTAAAATAGTCCTTATTCGGGTTCATTTCCATCATATGTCGTGCTGGACTGAGCAACCTATCCAGCTCCACTGGAAAGTCACTATTTATTTATAGATGAGAGATGTTTCGCTTCGAGGGTAGGAGCTGAAGTTACTAAGGAACTCGAAGGTTGCTGAAAATCTGATGCTGAGCAGGGGGTCAGTAATTAATTAACAGCCAACCAATCAAGTATGTGACGACATCTTGTGCGCAGAAATATACAGGGCTACGTAAGAATCTGAAAAATTTTGGGGTTCCAAATTTATCTCCTCTAGAGTTCTTGGGGTAGGGTCTTAGGGTTTAGAATTAGTCCAACTAAATTAAGATACCTAATATAAATGAAAAAAAGAATTGGAAATGTTAAGATCTGCATAAAAATTGAAATTAGCAAGGAATTACCTGGCATGACACTCTAAAGTTAAAAAGACTAAATGCTTTTGGTAACTTGGAGGAAGGGTATCTTCTTAATAAATGTTATAACTAGGATGTAATAGTCAACTTGAGTTTATATGATTTCGATAACACGTCAAACTATTCACACCAAAGGTTATGTTATTCTTCTTAAAGTAAAACTTTCAATAAACTATACTATAATCCCTTGCATGTCACTGAAGAAACTGATTATTAATATTGATCTCATTTATATATGTTTATGTTATACCTGTATGGTCCTATATATGGAAATAAAATTCAAGATAACATCACCACACAACAATAAGTAATGGCCTAACATGAGGATTTCAATAGTTAATTGGATAAATATCTTGTTAATAATTTTATTTATATCATAATTTTATTAATTGTAAACAATGATTAAAAAATTGAATCAATTCAATTAATATAATTTTGAACTGACTAAATTTTTTAATTAAAATTTAATTTTTAGGATAATATTATTCTTCTTCTTAAAACATATTTTAAATTTTTTATTTTATATCAATTTCACGAGCGATTCAATGATGGTTAAAATTTTATTTTATCGATTTAATTTTTAAAATATTAATAATAAATAATACTGGCTAAATGAAGTAATTACTAAAAATTTAATGTTATCGTTTGAATAAAGGTGAATTAATTACAAGTCATATTTGAGATTCTGCGTCAACCAAAATAGAAATGCGAAAATGGTACAGAGAGACCGAACCCCGTATTTGGAATTGCGTGGCATCACAAAACTAATCAGTTGAGTGAGAGGAGGCCGAGGGGGGTGGTGTTGGGCTTACCTGGCATGATTTGGATTGCCTGGTCATCATTCTCTCTCTCTCCCACCACCGCGAGATGCTCTCCTCTTTGTTGTCGCCATCTCCAAGTTCTACATTTATGGGACCGAATCGTTACTCAACGCCGTTACTTGTCGTCGTTAACCGCTTAGCTGGATGCCACTGCTACTCTCTGAATTCTTCTGGATGGACCCAGCTGGCTCTGCACGTGGCCAGCTATTTCTGTCTATCCCCGGTCTGTTATTTACTACAAACTTCACACTTGCTCTTTATCTACCTTATTACCACGCAGCGGGCAGAAATAGAATCCAATCATAAAGCTTTTCTTCGTCGTCATAAGGTAAATATACTTTGACTGCAGCGACAGTTGGCTTCTTTAAGGCCTCCGTGTTAGGGCGTGAGAGAGCCAAAGATATAATAATAGAAAGCACAGGATAAAAATTAAAAATAGGGGGAAGTCAATTATACCCTGCGATCGCGCACACCATCACGTTACCATTCGTCCTCCTACTGTGTACTGATCTACTCCTGTGAGCTAAGCTTGCCAACAAACCTGGAAGATGGGGCCCGCCCGCCTTCCAGCTGTTAACGGCCACGTGGAATCCAACATGTTTTTTAATCGAGTTATAGAATTTTGAAAGAGTGCACTGCACAAAGGCAGAGTTTTAATGAACGAGAGGGGCACAGTCTAACGTGAGCCGGGGTAACATGCTTTTTCTTAACAGGTTCATTAATTTACTAATGTATGACGTTGCAATTAGTCACATACGGGGACAATAGACGTAAATTTGATCCAGATACAAAAGAGCAGAGGGAGGGGAGCGAACAATGAGAGGAGAGCTGAAACTGAAACCTGTCTCGTGAAGCTGAAGCCCAAACAGGTCCGTTAAAAAAAAAAAAAAAAAAAAAAGACTTCTCTCTCTTTTTCTCCTCTGTGAAAAACCACACACGTTCACATTCATTGTTTGCTCCCCTCTTTCATATCACGAGATCCCCATCTCTTTCTCTGTCATGTCTTCTTCATACACGTATCTCTGTATATATTCTTCTTCTTCTTCTTTCACTCACTTCTTTCCCAACTCCATTTACTGTTACTAACCAAACAACTCTCTTTATGATAACTCTATTAAAAATTTAGAGACTACTACCAACCCATTTTCTAATTCACAAAAAGAGAGAGAGAGAGAGAGAGAGGGAGGGAGAAAACTCGATATTGTTTGGTTAGTGAGCCAATGTCACATTCGGGGAAGCCTATTGACCACCAAAACCATCATCAACACCTGGGTCTCGGTCAACTTCGCGACTCCTTAGCTTACCTTGAAGCCAACAAGCCCGATTTCCGGGAACTCGATTTGGGCTCCCCTGTTTCTCCCCTCCGAACACGAGGATCCGCCGCCACAACAACCACTAGCTCCAGTTCTAGCTCCTCTGGATCTGTATCCGGTACCCGAATCAATAGCCACGTAAGCACTCCTCTCAAGTCCAACAACAACCACTCTGGTGAGCTCTCCAACTCCACAGAAACCAGCCCCACCACCTCCAAGCACTCCAAGACACCTCACCACAGATCCGACCCGTTACAATACTCCGGTACCTGCAACCATTCCAACCAAAGCTCAGTCAACTCTCCGCCAACTGTCAATGTGCTTCCCACCGGAAACATATGCCCCTCCGGAAAGATCTTAAAGACCGGCATGGGAATGACTCACCGGAGCTCGAAGACCGATGTGTTGGGATCGGGAACTGGGAATTACGGCCATGGGAGCATAATGCGAGGCGGCGGAGCGGCCAAATGTGGAACTCTTGATTGCGGCGCTTCGTTAGTGGTCAGTGGGAGCAATAACGTACGAGGAGGAAACATTAGCAGAGGATGCCGGGGGTCGACTGTGGATCCGGAGGAGTTAAAAAGAGCTGGGAATGAGATGTACAAGAAAGGGAAATTTGGGGAGGCGTTGGGACTTTATGATAGGGCAATTGCTATGGCACCAAATAATGCGGCCTATCGAAGTAATCGTGCGGCGGCGCTGATGAATTTGGGGAAAGTTGTGGAGGCTGTGAGAGACTGTGAGGAGGCTGTGAGGTTGGATCCTAATTATTGGAGAGCTCATCATAGGCTGGGTTCTTTGCTTATTAGGTGAGTTTTTTTTATGAGATTTTAATTATTTACTTATGTGTTCTAATTTCGGTTTATACGGCATGTAAGACAATGGGATTTATGATTTGTTCGTGGTGGTGGGTTCTATGTGAGTAATTGGAATGTTTGTCTATTGTCTGCTTGGTTTCATTTTTGATTTTCCCTTGTTTGGCAAGTATAGATGATGTTTGTTCATCCATAACTAGCTGTGCTCTTTGCAGAATTCTTTCGCTTTCCCTGCTTGGTTTTGTCCTTCTGTGCATCACTTGGGTTGTGATTCTGTCAGCGGTAGATAGATGTGTAAGGCATTTATGTTCATGATTTATGGTGAAATTTGTGTCAACACTCGAGGGTTTCTTAAGTTCCTGAAATTTCGGGTGGTTGCTTGCAAAATATGCAAGCTGAATGTTTCTTACATGCATCATGTTGACACTTGCTGTCTTCTTTTTCCTTGACACTGTTACTTGTATTTTTATCTTGCTATTGGAATGCCTCTGTATTGTGATTTTGTTACTTCTGGTTCTGTTTTTATAGTTCTGATGTGGAGACTGTCGTTCCATTCATTTATCTCGATATTTCTTCTCTGATGCCTATTTGCAGTTGGGTTCTTTGTGATTGTCAGTTCATGCCATTACAATGTTTTGTTTTGTGGTATTGGCATTTAGTTTGCTTTCAATATGTTTTCGTATTTGACTTTTTGCCAATTCGTGTACAATCTTTAAGAACCATTGACCC
>JANIPN010000005.1:47911922-47923963 GCA_027478595.1 Erythroxylum anguifugum
CTAAAGAGCTTTCTTGCCATTGAGAATCCTCCATGTTCTTTATGATCATGAGGACCTTGTTGATGACTTTGATGTACATTATTCCAAGGCCTCCTTCCTCCTTAGGTAAGCATAACTCACTCCATTTTACTTAGCTAATGATCTTTTAGAAATATCGCCAAACCATAAGAATCTCCTGGTTAACTGCCCTATTATCTTCACTAAACTTAATAAAAACATCACATAAGAAGACCAATAGACATGGAGTCTACAAAACACTGAATTGATGGGTTACAATTTACCTCCTAGAGATAAAATGTTTATTGCATTAGATAAAATTCATTATAAGTATGTGATGCGTATGAATTAATAAATATTGAATCTTGCACAATCCTAATATAATCTTGTTTATAGAACATGATTTTTTAAGTTTTTTCTTTGAACAATTAGAACTTAACAAAAGATAAAGAACCAAACTTTGAACTATAAAGGAGAACCACCAAGTTCAAAGATTAGCGCACTTATTTATTTAAAGTAACACGCCCTAAGAATTAGGATTTGAGGAGGAACAACTCAATTTTTTGAAGTTGAATCACACAAATTCTATTATGAAATCTAATGAAAACTATCCACTCTAATGCCTTTATATAGGCTTAGAAATAATAAAGTTTAATCCCACTCTAATTTGGAAAACAACCACACTCCTATTAGAATTAAGAAAGCTTAATCTTACTTTAGTTAGGAAAACAACCACACTCCTATTATAATTAAGAAAGCTTAATCCCACTTTAATTAGGAAAACAACCACACTCCTATTGGAATTAAGAAAACTTAATCTTACTCTAATTAGGAAACAAACACACTCCTATTGGAATTAAGAAAACAACTAATAAAATTAGAAATAAATTTGCTTATTAAAGCCCAAAATAAGGTTTGTCCAACCCATTGTTCATAAGGATTAACTTTGGATGATTATTTATAATTAGGCGCAATGCGCTTGCATCATTCTCCCTTTCCTACCAGCTTTGTATGGTAGGAGGTGCAGAACTCCTATTCACTGTGATGAGGAAGGTGAAAGGAGGCTTTTAAGGCCTGAGTTGGTGCAAGTCACTATTGACAAGATTAAATTGGTGAAACAGAGACTTAAAGCAGCTCAATATAGGATGAAGAGTTACACGGATGTACATAGAAAAGAGATGGAATTTGAAGTTGGAGACAAAGTGTTTCTTAGAGCTTTTCCATGGAAATGAGTTTTGAGGTTTGGTAAGAAGGGCAAGCTTAGTCCAAAATACATAGGCCCTTATGAGATCATTGAGAGGATTGGGCCTTTAGCTTATAAGTTAGCTTTGCCACTGGAATTGTCTAAAATTCACAATGTCTTCCATGTATCGATGTTGAAGAAGTATCGATCAGATCCTTCGCATATAGTTCAACCTCAGAAGTCCAATTAAGGGAGGATTTGACATATGAGGAGCAATTAGTGGAGATCCTGGATTCGAAGAAAAAGGTTTCGAGAAACAAGACAGTGAAACTAGTTAATATCTTATGGAGGAACCATTCGATAAAGGAGGCAACATGGGAGCCTTTGGAAGCAATGAAGGAGAAGTATCCACACCTCTTCGTGGACTCAGGTAAGAATTTTGAGGACGAAATTCTTTTAGGGGGAGAATTGTTGGACCCTGAATTTTTTCAATTATTACCGATTTATTTGTTTTATTATTTTTAGTTTAGTACATTAAATTAGCAAGTATAGATAGAAATTTGAAATTAGAATGAAGTGTTAGAAATTAAGTTAGCTTAAGTAGTTAGTAGGCTTGTGTTAAATGAAAAGAGGGGTAAATTTGAAAAGTCAAGTTTAATGAAGGGAAAAATGGGCAGAATGACCAAACAAAAGGGCTTGAATTAATGAAGAAAAGAAGAGAATTCGTGAGCAGACAAAAAGGAGAAGAAAAAAAGTGAGAGAGAAGAGAAGAGAAGAAAAATCGAAGAAGCTAGGGAAGAAGGAGGAAAAATCGTGGGAAGAAGAAGAAATCAAGCTTTTTAAGGTAAGTTCATCATCTTCTTCTTGCTTTAGTAAAGAAATGGGTTGTTGTGTTGTGAATGAAGAAGTTTTAGAGACAGAAAGGAGTTTTGTGTTGAGAATGCTTGGAGGAAGAAGATGATTGAGAGACCCATTTGATTTTTGAGTTTCTAAGCTAGGTTTTGGGTTTTCTAACCTAGATAGACTATGGGTAGGTTAAGTTTGAGTTTGATTTATGTTAATTTCATTTTTTGTGATTATGAAAATTTGGAGGATTTCCATTTGAATTGGAATTGAATGAGAATTTTGGTTGTGTTAGGAAATCAACAACCTACCCAATAGCAAGAGGAAGGGCACAATTGAGTTTGGATTTTCAAGAGTTTTAAGGTGGGTAATTTATTTATAGTTGTTATGTAATATGCGCAAAATGCCTTGTATGTGTATTGTGTGCTAAAATGGCTTGTTTTGAATTGTTGTGATGTGAAAAATGCATTATGTTGTATGACATTTTGATAAAATTGAATTGTGAGTATGAGCATATTATGCCATTGAATTGTGTCATGGCATTTTTTCTAAAGAAAAAGTATAAGAATATGATTTTGTAATTGATTGAATTCAACATGAGATATTGATTGTGTTTGGGCAAGAGAGGAACCGTTTCATAGTCATGTGCACGTCGACATAAAGCCTTCTCCCGGCTGCCCGCTTGTGGCCGATGAGATCTGAAAAGTGGACTCGTTTTGTTCACGGAGTAAGCTTTCTCTGTTTTGTTCCACATAACCCTCGAGTCAATTGTTTGTGCATTTGCATTTTGATGTGTTAAGTTATGATGAAATTTTGAGTGTTATGCTTTGATGTGAATTACATCCAATATGTTCTATGTGATGATGTATTGAATTATGAAATGTGAATTGGAATTGTAAATGCTGAACTTTCATTGCTATATTAAGATAAGAAGTGTATGCATATATGAATGTTCATATATATGTTTGATTGTGTGGCTCATTGACAATGGATACAAATATGTTAGCCACTGAGCTGTGTAGCTCAATCCACAATTTCCCCTCCTCATTTGCAGACCAAGAAGATTAGCGATCCTTGCAAGGCATTCGAAACTTCAAGATAGCTAGGAATCTTTTGTACTAAGTTAGTGACTAATTTGGATAGCTTTATAGGCATATCAAACATGAGCATATTTTGTATTTTTTAAGTTTGATGTGTATGTTGATATGTAAGTAAAGCTTGTTCAAATATTCATTTTATTTAGAAATGCGAATGAGAACTTGAGAAGTTCCTTTTTGTATGATTATGTTATTTTAAAGTTTGTGTATGATGGACGTGAATATTCTTTTGTTGAGACTTGCAAATTTTTGCTAGTGTTAGAATAACATGTTGGAGTTGGAAAGCTTGTATGTGATGAATCATTGGAGTTGAGATTCAAGAGTTAATGAGATGTATTTAGTAGTTGAACTACTATGAAGTGGTTTTACACTAAAAGGGTTGAATTTAGGAGGATTATGAGTGAATATGGTGTTAGAATGGATGTTGGAAGCATTGGAGAAGCTTTAGAGGGGTTTGGGAATCCCCAATGTCTGTTAGACGGACATTAGGTCCGTTAAACGGACCTTCTCGGGCCAAAAAATGGCCCCTTGCCTAGTCCAAGTCCATTAAATAGACATTAGGTCTGTTAAATGGAACTTCTCAAGTCTGGAAGGCACCCCAAGCCCGATAATGTCCGTTAAGCAGACATGAATGTCCGTTAAACTTTCATTCACAGGACAGCTATAGTAAATCATGATTTTACCCTTTTAAAGGCAGAATCTCGCCTAGGATTCTGCATTTAAGTTGTAGATTTCAAAGTCCTCTTTCAAACCGTCCAAAAATGACATCAATCAGACATCTGTAGAAAAAGTTATGGCAATTGCGCCAAGACAGGTACAATATGATTAAGGACATAAACATGTTGGATTCTTTTGGCCATAACTTCGTCACCCGACCTCTAAATGAAGTGATTCTTAAAGCAATTGATTGCTAACACGTTTTTCTACCTTTCCACAAAATTGATAACTTTTGATGTTGAATTAAAAAAAAGATTGATAGAAAGGAAGTGAGGGTTTATTGAAATAACCCTATAAGGAAACCCGCTCATGCTTTTTGACTTTGGATAGTTGAGATCTGGAAACGAGGTCCAACATCTTGGGCTTCAGGAACGGGACCAATAAAATATATAAGTTGTTATATTTCTTTTCACTCTTGGTTCTTTACACACCTCCCTTTATTATGATAAAAACTAGCTTAGAAATCGTGGGAGATGAGGCTTAACGTAAGAGAAAATAGGTCTTTTAGCTGCTCCACTTACTTCCAAACCAAAGGAGAAAAAAATGAAAAAGTTGTTGCCCTTTATTCACTCTTGGTTTTTTACTCACCACTAGCCCCCTTTCTTGTCACCCCCTCCTCTCTTCTTTATACCGTAAATTTTAGGTTAAATGAAAGGGACAGATGGCATTTCAAAACTGAAGAGAACCCCTGTGTTGATGTCCACTTTTTGTTTATTTGTAATCAACCATTGTCCTTTGGTTGCTGTCCACTTTTTGTTTTATTCTCCAAGGTTTGTCACATTTTATCCATAAGATATCTTGCATGAGACAGCTGGGTTTTTTAATGTAGCAAAATAGACAGCTAGGATGTGTGTGGCGTCTCACTCATGTGAAACACTATGCACTGACGTGAGACACCATGCACTCACGTTAGGTGTCTTCATTTTCCTATCCATTGCTTTAGTCCTCCACTCAAGTGTAGTTGTCCATCTCCTTCAATAATCAAAATTTGTTTTTGATTTTGTCAATTAAATTCACATCCAGCTACATACCTTTGCTTGCTTTATACCTTAAATGATTAAATAATTGGCAGCTGGCTTGCCCTCACGCCCATGCAAAAACATGCATGTGCAGGTTTTCCAGCATGCCACAATCAATTTGATCCCTCATTCTTCTATGCTTTATCCCATTCTTTTATGCTTTATCTTGCCTTCTCTTGCTCTAATCTTCTTTTTTGTTGTTCCATGAAGACAAGTGGATGTGAATCTTCAAAAAACTGCTCAATTATAATGCTTTCCACTCACTTTAACTCCTTTGCTTCCGAATTGTGCCTAAAACTACATAAGTCAAAGTGAGTATCTTAAGCAATTTCATATCATTAATCGCTAAGTGTTATGAAATAATTAAACAATCAATTAAGCACATATCAGCTCCCTTTAATTTTTATCTCCAAAAGGATTGTCTTTAGATATGCATGAATATCTTATTGTTTGTTAGGGTTATTTAATCCTTAACATTCTAAGTTAAGATAGACATAAATAGATTATGAAGGATTTTTCCCCTTTTTTTGTTTGATCTTCATAAAACTAATGTATAAGCCTCTAGTATATTACCCAAATTGTCATTTCCATCATCTTTTTGTAGGTTATGCTATACTTAGCTTCCGTTAGGATGTTGGTCAAGCTTCAGGTTCATTAGCTTAATGGTCTTGTCAGTCTAAATTTCAGGAGCATTATCATCAATTGACCCCTTAGTAATAGTGTCATCAAGTAGTGTCATATTTTCATTATTCTATTGAGATTATTTAAAAGTCTCACCATTGTATCCCTCTTTGCTCAAAGACTCATTGGTGCTTTAATTCTTCTCCATGAGCTCTACTTGTTCACCTCTTACAAAAACTCTTCATGTAGGCCTTTTTCTAGGCTTTGTTATACATGGCTCCTGCTAGGACATTGGTCAAGCTTCAATTTCATTGGCTTGATGCTCTCATTAGTCTAAACTTCAAGAGCATTATCATCAATTAACCCCTTAGTACTATTTTCATTAACTAGTGTCTAGTTTCATTATTCTATTGAGATTGGATAAAAGTCTCACCATTGCACTTCTAGTTGCTCAAAGACTCATTGGGGTTTCAATTCTTCTCTATGAGTTCTACATGATCACCTCTTTCAAAAACTCTTCCTATAGGTCTCCATTTAATTGGTCTTTTAACATGTGGCCACCATAGAAAAGTAACTGAAATGGAACATTCATCTATGTTGCCAAAAACATACGATCTCTTGAGTTTGAGTATATCTGAAAGTTCATTGTCACTCAGCATCTATACAAAGTAACTTAAACATATCGTGCTCCAACACTTCAGGGAAATTTTATGAAATTAAGCATAAATGGGAACCGCCTTGAGTTTGGTTCTGACAAGGTATATGCCAAGTTTCTAAATTTGTAAAATAATAAGATTTCCTTTGTAATGTCGTGGACCTAACTCAAAGACCTTACTAACCTATTTTTTGAGTTGAAGGAATAAGCACTCTCTCTAGGCCAAATTTAGTCCATTTGCTTTCTTTCTAAGACTTTACAACTTTGAATGAGTGATTTTTCTATAAAATATCCAACCATGGTGCTCAACCACCTAAAGACACTTGCTTGTAATACTTTCATAGGAGGGTTAAATTATTATGTATATAAAAGAGCTTAAGATTAGGGGATTTATCAATCACAACTTGGGATCAAGTCATCCTACTAAGTGGAGCTTTAAGCACATTAGAATAAGACCAGGGTTAACATCAGTAGATAGAGTTTCAACGAAAGCAGTGCTAAGAGAAGGAGTAGAGCCTTATGTCCAAAGGATATGGAGAGAGGGGATGAAGAAGCATTGAATCTTTTAGGCCAGCTAAGGATGTGGGTGGGGGAAGGGAGGCACTAGTAGAGCTCAACTTAGTATGGTTGAGAAGGGAGCTTATAAGTAAAGTTGGAAGTGTCCTCCCAAAGAGTTTATCTGATCAAGATCTAATGAAAAGTGGTACATTTGAGTTAAAACGGAAAGAGTTAGAGTGGCATGTGTGGAAAATTCAAACAATCGTCCTAGAAAATGCAAATAATCATTCCTAAATCAATAAATAGACTAGGAAAGAATATTAAAAGGGAAAGTCAAATCTTAAAATGCCATTGGTCTAGAGTAGGAAATAAAATTTTGTGAAAATCCACAAAAGTTAGGTGGAAGAGAGACCAAAAACAGTAAATTAAAGAGGAGAGGTGGGAGAAAGTTGATAATAAGGAGAAGGATGGAGGCAACGAGGGTAGAAGCATTACATGAGAAAAGGTCGTAGCCATAACAATAAAGGAGAGTGATTAGAGAGAAATCACTTGTTTTGACGTTAGTCGTTTTTCTTATAATCATATAATAATTTTGACTCTTCAAATTTAGTAGACATTGGTTTAAAGAAAGTGTTTGTTTTAATTGGAGAGAGTATTAGCTCCTCTCCATCAACTGACCAATTAGAATCTTCAAGTCTTTATATAGAAGGTGCTTAGGCACCTAATGACATAGAGAATTTGATAATGGAAGATGATCAAAGCATTAAATTTGAAGAAAACCGAGAGATATTAGACTCTTTAGCAAGCATTAAAGCTACAAAAACAGAATAAGTTGAAGCATTTAAACAACAAGTTAAAACACTTGAAAAACAAATCAAAGTCCAAGAATGGTATACCAAAACAACAAGACAACAAGCTAAAATAATAGGTTAATAAGCTAAAATAACATAACAAGGAGTTAAAAAAGATTAAATTGTAATTACTAAAGGATTTGAAACTTATCAACTCAAAACTTTATGATATCCTTATTGTTGAAAAAACAACAAATATGGTTTATGTAGGTTGTGTTGCAATGGGTGATGAAAGAGAATGATACTTGAATGAAGTTGAAAAACTAACATATCATATTAACAAAGAAGCTATGATTTCCTTTGCGAAGTCAAAATTCGGCAATATGATGAGTTAGTGTATTTGGCTATAATAAAAAAACAATAATTAAGTTTTTAATGGTTATGTGGTAGAGAAGCCATTAGTTTGTTATGAAACCATATGTAAATACATTTTCAAGACTTATGATTCTAAAATATTCTAGTGAGGAACACAAACAAAGGAGAGTAGGAAACTAGAAATTACTTCTAAGGTCTAAGAATCACTCTTCGTAGAAAGTATCACACCTTTTGATTGAAAACTCAAGTTTGTAGAAAAAGTTTATAATTTCTTATTCTTGAGGGCTGAGTGTACATATATTTATAAAGAAGTTCTAAAACTCTTATTCTAGTAGTAAAGAGTTCTAACAATTTTAAATCACATTCTAATAAAAATTATATAAAACCTAAATAACTAGGATAACATGTCTAAAACTATAATGATATATTTAATTTACTACTACTTCTTATCTAATAAAAATCCTAATATAATATAAATTTTAGCCCTTTTCTTTGGTGTTAGCTCAATTCTCATCCTTCATCCTACCAAATTAAGGCTTATGCTTAACTAATTTTTTCTCTTTTATTTCTTCTATACATTTTAAGTTTTTTTTTTGCATCAATTCTCCCCAACTTGTCTGAGTCGTCCTCGACTTAAAATGTGACAAATAATGATCTTATAAATTTGATGTTGTTTTCTAGACTAGTTTTCAGAGCACCTTGTAATCGAGGCTCATTAATGTCTAATCTTTCCGTAATTGTCAAAAGTATTTCATCTCACTCTCAATCACAGAATATTCTTTTATATGTCCTTTTTGATATGTGTCGCTATTATAAACCAAAACTCTTGATACCAAATTGAAATAGAACAAGTAGAAGTACTTACTAGTAGCTAAAACTCACAAAATTAAGAAATATAGTTAATATTAGTCTAGGATTTTATGGGGTTAGTTGCAAGAGTTTTAGGTTAGGATTGCTAAAATTTAGTGAATAACACAAAATGGAAAGTAGGAAACTAGAAATCACTCTTAAATTCTAAGAATCACTCTCAAAAGAAAGCATTACACCTTCTAGTTGAAAACTCAAGTTTATAGAAAAAATTCTTCTTCTTGAAGGGCTGAGTATACACACATTTACAGAAAAATTCTTAAAACCCTTATTCGAGTAGAAAAGGGTTCCTAACAATTCAAATCATATTCTAATAAATTTTTTATAAATTTAAGCTCTAAACAACTAGGATAATATATCTAAAATAGAATAACATATTTAATTCACTACTACGTATCTAATAAGGAATCCTAACATAATCTAAATTTTAGCTCTTATCTTTGTTGTCAACTTAATTCCCAACCCTTATTAAGGTTTGTGGTTAACTAATTTTTCCTCTTTTAATTTTTGTTTAGACTTTAAGCTCTTTTGCATAAGAGATACAATGAGAGAAAACAATCAACAACTTAACTTGTAAAAAACATGTTGATTAACATCATCAGTTATTGGAATTCAATAAAGGAGATATAGTGATGATAAGGATTCATCCAAAAATATTTTATAAAGGAAAATATATAAGAAACTTCATTCAAAGACTATTTGACCTTATAATATCCTTGAGAAGAAAAGTGATAATACTTATGTTTTGGAATTACCAAATGATATGAGAATTATTGTTGTTGTTGTTAAATGTTGCAAACAAAATTTTTTATCATAAGCACGATGATACACAATCTTCTACTATTGTGTAGAGAATTCCAATCATTTCTTATCTTAGAGAGAAGATATATGATGTTCTTGAGGAACAAATTAGTCATAGGAGTTACTAGATATTTGTAATTTCTTATATAGTAGAAAAAAAGGGTCAATTTTTAAGAACACTTGAATCTTAGAATCTAAAAGTTGAATATAGACTTAAATGATCAATATTTCTACATCAAGGAGAACAACAAACAAACAGAGAAAAATTGATGTAAAAGAGCTAAAAGTTTATTAAAGATATAAAAAGGACAAATCAATCAACCATAAGCTTTAATTTAATGAGGAAGAGTAGGAATTAATGTAACAATAAAGACAACAAAGCTAAAATTAGTTTATGCTAAGTTTTCTTATTAGAGAAGACGTAGTAGCAGTAGATTAGATTTGTTATCCTAATTGTAGATATACTATCTCAATTATTTAAGACAAATTTAAACTTTTCTATATACACACGTATGTGTACTCAAAACATTTTTAAGTTTTCGATGTGTGATATTTTCTTTTAAGAATGATTCTTAAATTTCGAGTAATTTCTAATTTGGTATCCTTCTTTACTTATTTACCTCACTCAAATTCTAACCTAAATTTTCAGCCATACCAAACCTAAAGTTCCAACAACCTAAGCTAAAATCACAAAGTTAAAACTCAAATTCCAGTATCCAAATTATATAACTTTTGTGATTTTTAGCCACTACCATGATATATCTTATACTCGTCCTACATCGAGGTGATTGATGCCAAGACCAAAAGTAGTTCGAACATGAAAACGAGTCTTTGTCACAGCTTGAAATTCATAGTCTAATTCATCATAAGACTTCAGTTGAAGCCACAACAAAGGTAGAAAAGGTTCTTTTACACCACCAATCTTAAGACTACACTCAACACTCAACACTCAACACAATGGATGCTAACTTGGTAGGTATTTGTATCTCTTCACTTCTTTCCACGCAGCTTCACACCAAGCACCCTCTCCAGCTTCCCAATTATTTGTTGATTAGGAATGGCCTTACCGGATTCATACTCCTGTATTATTTGGGGCTTTTCATTGATCATCTGCATAACAGAAACCTCAGCTGAGAACTCTTAAATAAGAGTGCAAAATATCATTATAGAAAGATTAGAGATACGAACCTGAGCAAGCTGAGATTGGGTAAGCTTCTTGTCCATTCGAGCTTGCATAATGGCCTTCTTTAGCTCAGTAGGCACTCGTTCGTCTGTGCTTGAAAGAAAAAATCGAAACAAGACGTTAGAGCACTTAGACACAGATCATGTTGAGTTTCTGGATAGTTAACCACGAATACTGAATGATTAACAAAATATAAAATTACAGGAACAATGAGTAAATTAACAGAGCAATTTGAAGAGAGATGTCACAGCTAATGTCAAACTAGTAAACTGGGAGCTAATTAAAGTCACCATTAGCACATTTTCAGAATAGCAGCGATAGAAACAAAGCATTTTCTTAAGCTTTTGTTGGTCAACAGCATTCAAAAAACAAAAGAATAGATGCAAACTAAATGCCAAGTATATATTTGATCTTCAAAGTGACCTCAATTCCCTAGCAATACAGATTATGAAAATCAACTATAACCAAAGTGATTGAGAAAATGTGCAACATAATATCTTCCATGATAAGATAATAATACGGGTGAATACGATAAAGGAGAAAGATGGGACTTACGACTAAGATTCTCAGTTTCTTCATCCAGCTTTCTTGTATTCAAAGAAGTGCTACTAGAGGCTGCCTTGTTAGTACCAGCGTTTGCTACACATACGAAACAAAAAATGCCCGTTAATCTTAATCGATGTTTATTTGCTTTAATTTATACAAACGCTAATGATTAACAGTGGATCCCAAACACTTGCCTCTCTTTTTTGGATGTCTACAGACAGAGAGGAAATAAGAATTTAATAGAAAGAAGTGATAGAGTTAACGCCTGGTACAGCAAGAAAGGAGGAAAGAGAATACATTTTTTGAGGGTTTCGATCTCGGCACCGGCGCGGCGAGCGGCGTTGACGACTTTCTCATCCTTCTTAGCGGCGGCGGTGGGAGCCTTCTTGCGGATGACGACCGGTTCCCAGTCCTGTGAGATTGGTCCGCCTCCTGCCATTCGATATTGATATTTTCACCAGAGTGTTGCTATCGCGATTATCTTGTCTTACATCCACCACCCAACAGACCTTGTTACTGCTCCCAGCCCATTATCTTGCTTTTGAATTAAGTCGGCATTTTAATTATACTTCAAAATATCTATTTTAATTTTTTATTCTTTCATTACGCTATGGAAATAATTTATTTGAGTTTTTTTTATATAATTTATTTAAATTTGCTTGTCATATGACATCTCTTAATAGTAGGGCTGAGCATTATTCGGGCCGGCCCGATTACCCGATCCAGCCCGAATTAATTCGGGTAAAGAATTTGTCAAATTTCGGGTTAGTTGGGTTTTTCGGGTTATACCCGAAATGTGTTCGGGTTTGTTCGGGTAACTCCGAAAATAATTCGGGTTACCCGAATAA
>JANIPN010000005.1:47980738-48000321 GCA_027478595.1 Erythroxylum anguifugum
ATCTACAACATTAATTAATTTCCAAAACATCTAAAACATCTCTACTTACATTCATTAAATCCTACCTCATCAATCATCAATTAAACAAACAAATTACATACCCATATACACCAACACAATTCCCGTACAATTTAGTGTACAAACATTACAACTAATTCAATTAGCTGCAAAATCATAAGTTAAAACATGTTTCTTACCTATTAAACTTCCAAAACTTCAACCCTTCAAACTTTTCACCAACTCTCTAACTTCCACTCACCACACACGATCCTCATCATCTTAAGGGGGGGTAGAAAGCTTAGGTTGTGAATGAACCAAAAGAAGAGAAGGCAAGGTAAAGGAAACTAGAAAAGATGAGCAAACTTGTAAAAGGAGCAAGGAAGAAAGAAGACTACGAAGTGGTGGAGGAAATCTCATTTAATTCACCAATTCCCTTTTGAAGAAGAGAAGCATCGAGAATGACTAAAAAGAAAGGGAAAGATTTTTTATTAAAATAAGATAGTGGATTTAAGGCCATGTTTGGCTCCACATGACCAATTCTTAAAACCTAAGTCCAATTTCTACACTAATCATCTCCCAATTTTCAATGGCTCAAATTAATAAATCCGAAAATAATTTATCTAAATTTTCAGTGCCATTGGACAGTAATTTCTACTACTAGAAAATAATCAGTCTGCCACTTGACATTTTTCTTAGTCCGAAAAAGTACCCCGAAATATTGCAAAAAAATTTCACTAAATTTCACTAACAATTTTAAAACCTTAATGACCCTCTCCAATTAATTTTCCAAACACAAGAAATCGCATTTATCATAACAATCACATTTCATTCACAATTATACCGGAAAATGTCTTGAATGTATGTACAGTCATTTACATATGCAAATTTCACTATTCACGTATATGTGTATGCATGAACATATTAAGACAATTCGAAACACTCATAAACCCTTCCAAATTACAATTCTACCCTTCCCATCGGTGATGGGATGTTACATGTAAGCATCCCAATTGTCTGTTATTGTGTGTTGTTTCCTGTATGTTACTTTTCTCTGCTCTCCCAATTGTTGCACTATCTTGAGACTTGTATTAGCTATTGCCTAGCAAGTTTATTATCATACTTATTTGCACTTTTGTAAAGTATTACATACTAAAATTGTAGAAATCGATATGGGAGTATCCAAGATTTATGAGGGTAATTATTCTCAGTATTGTCTCAAAGGCAACATGGATTGAAACGTAATATGTTGTATAGGAAAAATAACAAAAGGAAAATGAGCACACGGGAGACTTCATAAATAGATTAAGTACGGGAGCAAATTCTGGTAATGATTCTTCTGCTAAGAAGGTGCAAGAGCCTAAATAATTTATCCACATTTATGTTATTAAGGAACAATGTGTCATTGTTTGCTTGGTCAGAAGTCAACTATGATTTATCTGTTGGCTAGCATACAAGAAAGTAGTTATACCATCATCCTAATCAATCGGTTTTAGCTTTATTAGAATGAATGAGTTATGATACTTATGCTGTGTGATTGCTATAAAGTGTATTTATTCAATATTTGTTTTTCCATATAAATTAGCATTATTTAATTGATTTATATTACGTTTTAGCAATTTGATGAAGATGGGCTTTGCGATGATATTTATCAAGAAGTGTAAGAAATATCATGGAGAAAATAATAACTTTTGGTTAAACACAACCTAAATTATGCTTGTGTGCCATCCTGTGTGGATCATGGAACAAGTAAAGGAAAATTGTTAAAATATTTGCTTTACGTTTGTGCACGTGATTGTTATGTTTTCATTTTCAAATAAAAGTCCTAGTCAATATGTAATCTTATTCTAAAGGGGATTGTTTTCTGTTATGTGATTTATAGGGATTACGATTAGGATTGCTTATTTTTCTAAATTCTTGTTAGCTTTCTCAGTTATTTAAACTTAAAGCTAATATGAAATAAATAAGAATATTCTCCATACACATCTCTTCCATACATAAAAAAAGCCAACAATTGGTATCAGAGCTCTCTTGATCTTAAGGGACCTCTAAAACTACAAACCTATAACCCATAACTCATTCTACGCTTTCTCATACCGCAAATCAAAAATCACACGTCAATGGATTCAAAATCATCGTTCACTGCCATTACTCTACTAGTGTTTGATGGAAGAAATTATCTAGGTTGGGCTGTTCGAATGGAGGCCTTCATTGAAGCAAATGACTTGTGGGAAGCTGTAGATGAAGACTACGACATTCCGAATTTGCCTGCAAATCCAACGGTGGCTCAAATCAAAATCCACAAAGAAAAGAAACAGAGGAAATCCAAAGCAAAAGCTTGCTTGTTTTCAGGAGTCACGCCAACAATTTTTTCCAGAATTATGACGCTCAAGACGAGCAAAGAAATTTAGGATTTCTTAAAAGAAGAATATGTGGGGAATGAAAGGATCAAAGGAATGTAAATGCTCAACTTGATTAGAGAATTTGAGATACAAAACATGAAGGAGTCAGACATGATCAAAGATTACTCCAACAGGCTCATTGCCATTGCGAATAATGTAAGATTTCTTGGTTCTAAGTTTGATGATTCTATAATAGTTCAAAAAATTCTAGTAACTATCCCAGAAAGATTTGAGGCTACAATTTCATTACTTGAAAACTCAAAGGATTTGGCAAAAATCAATTTGGCAGAATTGTTAAGTGCATTACAGGCACAAGAACAAAGGAGACTTATGAGACAAGAAGGAATCATGGAAGGCGCTTATCTAGTAAAGTCATACAACAAAAAGAAGATTAATAACAACAATGCTCAGAGTTTTCCACCATGTTCGTATTGTAAGAAAACAAATCATCCAGAACACAAGTGCTGGTAGAGGTCAGATGTAAGATGCAACAAGTGTGGACAGCTAGGACATGTTGAAAAGATATGTAACGTGTAACAAAATGTGATAGAAGCCAAGCAAGCTATAAACGATCAAATTAAGGAGGATGAATTATTTTAACATTAAAGCTTTGCAAACTTTAAAGCAATGAGGAGTGTTAAAATATTTGCTTTAAGTTTGTGCACGTGATTGTTATGTTTTTATTTTCAAATAAAAGTCCTAGCCAATATATAATCCTATTCTAAAGGGGATTGTTATATGTTATGTGATTCATAAGGATCACGATTACGATTGCTTATTTTTCTAAATTCTTGTTAGCTTTCTCAGCTATTTAAACCCAAAGCTGATATATAATAAATGAGAATCTTCTCCATACATATCTCTTCCATACATTAAAAAAACCAACAAAAAGATACAACCTAGAATATGACGTAACGAGGGAACATATGTAGTTGAATGAAATTTAAGGAGCAGCATGACATGTGCCACTTTCATGCCATAAACAATCTATTAGTCATGAGATAAATAGGAACATCCATGGTTCAAAGACACAACATGCTAAAGACTATAATTTAATTTCAAGGATGACAATGAGATCCACAATTTACTAACGTGATTGTGCAAGAGATCCTTAAAGGAAATATGAAGATCCACAACATAAGGCATAGATATGCTAAAGGTTGTGTCTATCTCCTTATTTGGAAGATATCTTGAGCACTAATTAGTAAATTGGTCATAACTTTCTTATCCTAACTTTTATTGAGATGATTTAGGCAAATATGGAAATGAAGAGAGAGATACACAACTCTCATGTTTTAAGTTTTATAAGTTCTTAAAAGCTATAGTTTGAGACATGACCATATCCCATATTATATCTTGGTTAAAGTTTTGAAACCCGGACCGGACGTTGAACCGGACGTTAAACTGGAGGCCTTACTGGTCACCTGACGTTATAATTACACAATAATTATATATAATATTAGTAATATTAAAAAATAGAAAATATACCAAATAATATAAATTTCTATACTTCTGTTAGATTTATGAAGAAAATGTGGGTTTTACTTTTGAAAGAATTAAAAAACACATGAAAGAAAAAAGCAAAATAAAAAAATAAAAAATTCATTGAACCAATGGCCAACCGGTTTGACCAGTCCCGATTTAACTGATCAATTGATCGATTCTTATCGGTTTGCACTGGTTCAATTGAAGATTGGTTTTTAGAGATTACCTGGATGGGATAGTCGACTGGTCACCGTTCGAATCGGTCGAAGCGACTGGTCCGGTCCGAGTTTCAAAACAGAGATCTTGGTGATGGGACATATTATAAATAGACATATGAAACTATACTTGAGAGGGCTTTTTCACATGCTTTCATTCTAAAGTCAAAGTAATCCGCCGTAGGGGAGAAAAAGACCCTAAATGGGTATGAAATAGGCACTTTCAAGGAAAAAAAAAGGATTAAAATCATCTTGATAACATAGAACTCACATTATAATATTGAAATTAGGTCTATAACTTTCTCTACTCTAATTTATTTTGTTTCTTTATTATGTTTATTGGTTTAAACATGATGAATGACTTATTATTTCAAATGATTAGATAGGAGGGAAACCTAGTATTGGTTTAAACATGATGAGTGGTTTATTATTATTTATCTCTAATATGTGAGCTATCTTTTTTTGATTTTAATGTATAATTTTATCGACTAATTTTGATTTATATTCACTTATGAATGACTCGAGAGAGCTTAGTTGTTAATGGACCATGGGTTAAGTAGAAGCGGTTCAATTTGTTTTAATAACTCTTATTATTAAAAATTGATTAATTAACTTGTTAGTTTTTTTAAATTAATACTTTTTATAAACTAAAATTAATTAATTAATTTTTAAATAATAATTTCTATTTATAAATAAAAATATTTTTAATCATATTTTTAATTTTTTAATTTTATTTTAATAAAATTAATAAAACCTTGCCAAAAATTAAAACAATTCGGCGGCAGTAAGGCCTTGGCGGGAGGGACCTAAGGAGCCACTGCGTCTTGGGAGTTGGGACAACTCAATAGTCGCATTGGACAACTAAACCCACCTTTTTACATGCCCGCTGTAATATCCCATTTCTTCTTCGTCCTCAGGCATATCCCTACCAGTACCAGAACCCTTTTTCTCCAAAACAACGCACTCCTCTCCCTCATGTCTTCTTCTCATTCCAATCCCAGATTTGTGGCTGAGTACGCGAAATCCAACCGCTCCACTTGCAAAACTTGCTCTAAAGTTATTTCTGCCAAAGCTCTCAGACTGGGTGTGGTCAGCAGGGACTCACGAGGCTTTGATATGACAAAATGGCATCACCTGGATTGCTTCTCTCACACTGTCCACTCCTTGGACCTTATTGCTGGCGTTGCTTCTCTTCAGGTGGGTCTTTGAAGGCTTTTTTCACTAGTGATCGTAAATTCATTTCGAAGGCCTTCTTTTTATTTTTTTTCCTTCTATTTGTTGGAAATCACGGGCTCAACTTGGAACTTGGAATTTTATTGTTCACTACAACAATCTACTGTAGTTTACAGTATTCTCATCCTTCAAGGGAGTGATTTTTCTATTTTGCTATGTTTCCAGAGTTCTGATCAGGAAGCTTTGAAGAGACTAGTAGGTGTTTGTAAAACTCCTTTCGAAATGGTACGCATAACATTGCATTAATGTTCTACAAAAAGAAATAAAGTTGGAATAAAAAGCATCACGCAATTGGTATTTTATGTATTACTTGTGTATGATAATATTGGTGGTGAAATTGGGGTTAACACCCATTCATACACTTTTACTGCTTTCATAAACACCAATAAAGGCACTTTCATAGTCCTCTAATGTAAAGTGTAATAGATGTCTAAACAACTGGATGCAATTTATCCTTTTTTGACAATTTGATCCTTGTATGGTTGTACTGTTCTATTAATCAATAAAATTCATTACTTTTCGAGAAAAAAAAAAGGATGAAATTGATCCTTATATTGCATTTCTATATTCAACCTACATCCTGTTCTTATGTGTTGTCTAGAGAAAAACTGAGGATGAGCAAGAAGTTGTGATAGGACATATGAACTCAAAGAAAATTAAGGTAAGTAATTCCTCCACTGCCTCAAATCTTTTAATTTGTATAGATGTATGGATGCTCTGTTAAAACATTGTATTGCAGGTTTTCTTTTTCAATCCACTAATACTTTGGGATGTGAAATATATATAGTTGTACAATAGCTTATATAACCTTTAGAAAGTTGTTTTTTAATTATCAAGCTGACTCATGTATTTGCTTCTAGTTGTCAGTGGCTAATGAAGAAGCTGAGCTGGAGATAGGCCTTTCCCTTTCCGATATCGGGAATACATACAAGGTTTATGCATATTTTTATTAGGTTGCTTACTCTTTCAATACATTAAGTTCCCACATTTTTCAATCTTTGTTTCTTTGTCCATGTGATGTACACTACGTTATTGGAAAACTTTCTTTTTGTAATGTTTTCCTTCTGATTCAGGATGCAGAATTACCGCCAAAATGGAAGTCATTTAACACAGTCATATTTCTTGAGCGGGTGAGCTATTTAACTTTTTTTCTTATAAGTGATGCAAAGATTCAAAACTACGAATAGACATGTCGTTTATAATTCCATTGTGAATTCTAAGGGGGAAGAAGTGACTAAGTAATAAACCTATGAATGATTATTATACTTTGTCTGCTTTTCTTACTTTGAAGTAGGTGATCAGGGATTTTGTATGTCTCCAGGAAGTGTTATGGTTGTTTTTAAGGTAACACCTAAAAAGGTGCCAAAACTTTTTGAACTTTTCACAGTGTTCATGCTTTTAATGTTTTCAATTAAGTTTTATAATTTTTTAAAACATGACAATAGTTCAAAATGTTAGTTTCATAAGCCATGTTAGATATTTCTTAATGGAATTCACCTTTGAACTTTATTGTCAGGTTTTTTATAAGTTATGAAACTTAATTGACAACTTTAATAGCATTGGCACTTGAGTTAAAAAATTCAAAAAGTTTTTGACACATTTTTTGCTGTTAATTGTTCAAGCTTCTACCTTTTCTATTTGTATGTGCATTTGCTTCAACTCTGAAAATGGTGATAAATCATTATCTTATAATCAGTTAACTTTATGTTCTTGTGTCTAACAACGTTTCAGGAGGATGGTCTTCATGATTCAAACAAAATTGCTGCTTTTGATTTTGATGGATGTCTTGCAAAAACTTCAGTTAAGAGGTGTGCTCTCTGCATTTAACTCATGTTTCTACCAAGGCAGTACATTTTCTTAAAAACTTGAACCAGCAGCAATGATATTTTCCCCCGAAACTGGAAATGTATAAAATATTGCCCCCACTAAAATGACTTTCCTGTACTTTAGATGTTGAATGCTGTTGCATTTACATATTTTACCAAAGAAATTGATTGATGTAGTGTTTATATGATTTCAGAGTAGGTGCAAATGCTTGGTCCCTTATGTATCCTTCAATACCAGACAAGTTGAAGAGTTTATATAATGAGGGCTACAAATTGGTTTGTCTCTTTTCCTTCTGAAGGTTTTCGTCCTCTAATTTTCTTCAGAAAGTAAAAACCCTAGGCTATTTGTCAAATTTTGTGTTTTATGTGAATATTATTTCATTTTTTGTTAGGTTATCTTCACAAATGAATCCAATATTGATCGCTGGAAGAAAAAGAGACAGGTTGCTGTGGACTCGAAAATTGGACGTCTAAACAACTTCTTGAAGCTTGTGAAGGTTCCGATTCAGGTTAAATAATCTTCTGATTTGCATGATATTTGTAGGCAAAATCAGTAAGGATCTACGTTGAATTTATTTTTTAGATGTTCTCTGAAGCATTAGTAATCAAATGAGAAGTCACCAAAGCGGCATTGTTTTTATTGTATGAGAAGTCACCAAAGTAGACATCCTTAACTTGGTAGCCCATTGAATACTTTTAGATTGTTTTTATTGTATGAAGATAGCAAATGAATATATTATTAAATCTCTTTTTCCTTTGGTAAAATTTCATAGGATATGACTTTTGGCATTTCTTCCTACATGTTTGTAACCTTTTTATTAGGAGTTGTTGGGATGACCTTTTTGCATCTTATTCAACCTTCCTAAGTTATTTCAATTAGTTTGTGCCCTGTATAATATAAAAAAGAATGTTGAAACTATTTAACCTTTTCTCTGAACTTTTATATGCAGGTCTTTATAGCTTGTGGGTATTCTGATGGTAAAGTAGAAGATCCCTATCGGAAACCAAAACCTGGAATGTGGCGGATTATGGAGAAACAATTTAATTCGGGCATGTCAATTGATATGGATCAGTTATTTACCTTGTCCTTTGTTTCTTTTCAGTTTCTTTGATGCTTTCTTCTTGAGAATTATACTTGGAATGCAAAGTGTAATTTTATTGTGTCATTCGTTCTCCAGCTAAGTTTTCTGCTTACCCTTTGGGATCCTTTTCTAATATTCATCTCAAAGAGGAATTATGGTTTATGGACTCCCATTGTTTTTCTAGATCCTTTTATGTTGGTGATGCTGCTGGAAGGCCTCAAGATCATAGTGATGCTGACATAAAATTTGCTCAGGTATGATAACCTGTTCAATCAAATGTCCGTGGTTCAGCGGAGGCAATTATTATTTTTATTAACTGAAGTACATAGTTTTCAATGAATTACTTATTTATAATCTGGATACTAACGTATGGCAATCTGGTCAAGACCGTAACTGATTTAGTAGTTGTTCTGATGGTTATCTTTTTATAAACTCCTTTTCTTCCCTAGAAGCTTGAAATCCATCTAAACTTGTCAGCTTCCTAACTGAGTTTTGGACAGCTTCTTAAACATAAATCTTTGCCAAGTTGAGGGAAGAAAAGCATGTAGCATTTTAGGACTTGAATGATTGAACCACCGCAAGAATTTATAACTTAAATGTTAACATCTTAAATTTCTTTGTATTGAAACTGTAATAGGGTTTTTTTTTTCCTCACGTTTATCTTCTAAAATCTATTTCCTCAAGATTAACTCTCATAAAGTTGTTTTCTTTTTTATTGTAGGCCGTTGGATTAAAATTCTACCTACCTGAGGACTTCTTTGATGTTAGAGAAACTTGAAGAGCTTTAAATTAGGATAATTCAAGTTTCACTAATGTCATTGCCATGCATTTGAGTTGTCAGTGGGACAATTCACGATCATCATGAAAATTTAGGAGATTTTTGGTGGGAAGTTTAGAATCTGGATGGGTAGTTTATGGGTATGCAGGTGATTTTTCATTATTTCGTATCTTCATCCACGTGGCTCGTTCTATTTATTGCCTTAACGACTTTGAAACTTGTCAATATCCTAATATAAGGACTATTCTCTAGCTGAAATTTGCTAGCCATCAAATTTTGACGATCATTGCTTATCTATGTGATTGTTCATTGTTTGCTGTATTTTGACTTCGTCTTGGCAATATTATAGGTACAATGTTTTTCAATAATTAGGAGAGAGGATAAGAATGGTGATGGAATTGAGAAGGGATAAACATATCTTTGGTCTTTCTGTCTCAGTTTTCTAATCAAGTATTTTACTATTCTTTTAATTGAGCCTTCTAACGTTAGTAGCTGTTTCAATCAGGCAACTTCTGTTTATCATATAAGAATCTAAAAAACTGCAATCTAGTTACACTTGCGATTTCATTATTTTTGGGATTATGATATCATCAACAATCACATGGAAGGTAGCATTATTAAGTCGTTTAGTCAACATTTGCTAGTTGATTCCTTGAAGAAATGCAAGGTGTGCAGATAAGACCAACTTCCACCTTTCTTTTATAAAACAACTATCAATTTTTATATGCTCTGTCCTGTCATTATAAAAAAATATGAGCAATGTTAATTGCTGAGATTTATAACTTTACAGGTCCGTCCCTTTGATTTTCAGATCACTGGGATAACTTTAATTAATAGTAATTCATATAGCCCTCAAGTCATTGCTCCAAATTCAGATTCAACCCACTAACCTTTCCACCATAGTTTTGATTTTTAGTTCTCTATGTTGCTAAGTTACTAGAAAAAATGTGTAAAGAGCCAGAAGTTGATTTTCTATTTTGTCTTCACATAGTCCGCCTAACTTTCAAATGTTGGTGCATCATTTCTTATAAATATAATAGGCAAATCACATAAAACAGTCCCTGTGATATACTTGATTATTCATCTTAATCCCTGTGTTTTTAATTCGTTCACCTTAGCTCCTGTATTTTTTATTCTCATTCAAGATACCCCAATTAAATATTTTCGGACAAATTTACCCTTAGATTATTGAAATATGTTTTTTTAATCTCTTGATTCCAATGACAAATTTGTCCGAAAATACCTAATTGGAGTATCTTGAATGAGAATAAAAAATACAGGGGCTAAGATGAACGAATTAAAATCACAAGGGCTAAGATAAATAATCAAATATATCACGTAACTTTTTATAGAATTTGCCTAAAACTTTTCTCATAGTTGTTTCATTTTGTGTTGTGAAAATTTTCGCCAGATTTTCGTGCTTACACATGACGTTGTGTTACAATCTCACGTACTGTTTAGTCCTATACGTTACTTTATTGGAGAATGTAATAAAGCTCCTGAGTCTCGATCAGTCTTATTGTGTTCAATAAATCTCAGTCATTTATTTATATAAATTTTGCATAGGATCCGTGTGGATCCCGCAAAATAAATAGCTAAGATTCTATGAGACAAAATAAGACAGAATAATATTGGACAAAAGATCTGAACTCGTGGGTTGCTTTCACCGTCCTGCAAGAAATAACGATTTCGAGCCGTTCTTTTTCTAGAAAAAGAGATAAACCATGCATGACGCAGCAGCTACAATTATAAAAACGATTCACACAAGGGAAACTATGCTATTATTTACGCTGTTCTCTTTTCACACTACACGTAGATGCTTTTACCTTAATCCAACGAATCTCACCCGATTATTCCTTAATTGGCCTTGTAAACACATGTACAGCTTTATGTTTTCTTGCACCCTTCTTTTTCTTGTTTAGTTCGATACCCCTTAGTTCATAAACAACTGTACATTACTTAACCATTTCTTTTCCTTGGAGTTGCATCATACGTACTAAGAAATTTCCGATCAAAACTTCATCGAACAGTCTAAGGAAAGTTTTCCAATCTCGTAAACATAAAATGCATTGTCATAATCACCAAAGACAATTTGAGATAATTTTGATGAAGTTATAATTAATTCGAACACATGAATTGACAATCAAATTCCATCTGAATTAAAAGCTTGTGCTTAACTACACATAAGAAAAGAAAACGTCAAGTCATGTAAATGAAGACGGCCAATGAGGTTTATTGCCAGAAATTGACAATTAGAGGAGACAAACAGCCGCTACCAGGTTGGCCCCAACTTCCTCCCTACCTAATGTAAGCCACCTCTCACCATATGAAACCCAACCTCTCACTAGCTATTCCCCCATCCACGTGCCCAGTTTCTGCGTGCGTGGAGATAAGACTTTTCTTCTTCTTCTTCTTCTTCTTTTTTAATCCTTCTGGTTTTCACTAATATTCTGCTTTGGACTGTCATACATCCCAAATTCACCCTACTAATTTATAACCTTAATAAGGTTCTACCTCGCAATACAAACATGTACTTGGGGTTCACGGATTATGGTTTACCATACGATCCGTATATTCTGTTTTTATTTTTTTATCAATTAAAATAATGTTAATTTTCCGTAGACACTAAGTCCATGACCGCCTATTAAAAATGATCGTATATACATCTACAGCCTCCTTAGGCAAGTATATAAAGAGGGGTGTACCACCCCAAACATTCATAGATATATACCTCTAAAGCTCAAAGTCATAAACTCAATTGCCTCAAGATCACAGCTTCTCTTTTCTCGCTTACAGGGAAGAAGAATGGTAATGCTTTCTCCGACTCCAGGCAGAAATAGGAAAACAATGGCAGTAGGGATCCCTACTGTTGATCTGTCTCAGGATAGGTCAGTTGTAATTGAGTTGATCATTAAGGCATGCCAAGAGTACGGCTTTTTCAAGGTCATAAATCATGGGATTGATAAGGAGATCGTCGCGAGGTTGGAGGATGAAGCCGTTGATTTTTTCTCCAAACCAGCCTCAGAGAAGCAACGCGCTGGAACTGCAAATCCTTTTGGTTATGGCTGCAAAAACATTGGTCGAAATGGCGACACTGGCGAGCTTGAATATCTTCTCCTTGAGGCCAACCCTCTTTACATTTCGAAGAGATCGGAAACAATCTCCAACGACCCTGTAGAATTCAGGTACCTATTTCCAGTAATTTGTCTTGTGTTTTTATCTCTACGGCAGAGTTATATTATTTAACCATGCAAAATCCCACTTTTCCCATTAGTTTAGGCTTTATATTCACAGAAGGCAAAGAGTAGTGGTGACAAAAACAATGAGATTACAGCAGAAAATGGCATTAGTTGTTGTTTCATCAAAGTCATGCAGGTTGGCGTGGTTTATGCTGGAGACTAGAGTTGATTCATTTTCAGCTTTCTTCCTTATTATTATTCCTCGATTTAGTAACGGTAGTTTTTATTCATTAAGAAGTTTTGAGTTATGGAACTAGGGCCGGTGGATAAGCGAGATTGATTATATCAAATGGTGTAAAAGGTTTGGTATCCTAGAAAATGACATCTCCCCTTTATGAAAAGGAAAGGGTTGAATCACATATAGTATACAAGTTATAATTATTGATTGATTTTGTTTTAGGCAATATAATATGTTCAAATGGTTTACCTCATCATATGTAATCCATTTGGTTTGATTATTTTAATCCCACGAACTCGGCAACATGATATAGAATTCTGCCCACCAAAATAGAACCGAATGGACCCTTGAAGTCGACCATTCTTTTGCATATCCTTCATGAGATAGATAGTTACTTCTATCATCTCCTTTTTCTTAATCTCAGTTAGCTCTCTTTCATTCAATAGATATATCCTTTTCGGTTGTTGTGAGAGGCAGAGGCAGCTTTCGATGGAAGTTGAATTTGAGCGTAATTAGGACTTAGAGCTGTCAAAACTCAAAACTACACGTGCAACACTAACATATATACGTACAGGTTAACAACGATATTTATTTTCTCCTAAGATATGATGTCTGGTTTCGACCTAGCTTTGCTTTTATGTACCGTCAACAACTTTGTCCAAACAAGGACATGTTTGTTTTATCAGATGGGACCTACAGCGCCCTACTTTAGGAAACAATCTTAGGAACTAGCTTTGTAGAGTCAACATTAATTTACTAATGTTGTTCTTTTTTCTGTTAGAAGTTAAAACAATATTTCTTTTGCTTACTGTGCTCCCGAAGTAACAGGGCCTCACAAATCTTGCAGTTGTGCAGCGAATGATTACGTGCAGTCAGTTAAGGAATTGACATGTGAAATTCTTGATCTAGTGGCTGAGGGCTTGTGGGTCCTAGACAAGCACTTGTTGAGCAGGCTAATCAGGGACGTCCAGAGCGATTCACTTGTCAGGATTAATCACTATCCCGCAGTCAATGAGGTCAAGGAGTGGGACCCGTCCCCCAAAACGATTGGATTTGGAGAGCATTCCGACCCGCAAATGTTGACCATCCTGCGATCAAACGACGTCGCAGGACTCCAAATCCAGTTGCAAGATGGTTTCTGGGTCCCAGTCCCTCCCGACCCTGCTGGATTTTACGTGATTGTTGGGGACGCCTTGCAGGTTAGTAATAACAAGGAAAAAGATGATTATTACTAACATTTCTTTGACCCAAGTTCTAACACCGATGTTAAATTGTTCAGGTTCTAACAAATGGGAGGTTTGTGAGCGTGAGACACAGGGCAGTGGCCAACTCACACAAGACAAGGATGTCAATGATGTTCTTTGGAGCACCATCGCTTAACACATGGATCTCTCCTCTCCCTGAAGTAGTCTCGCCAAACAATCCAAGTCTATACAAGCCCTTTACTTGGAGTGAGTTCAAGAAAGCAGCATACTCTCTTAGGTTGGGAGATACTCGTCTTGACCTCTTCAAGACTCCTACCACTGCTTGATCACCAATTAGAATAATATAAGAAAGCTTAGACCGCCATTCAACGCATTCTTCTTTTTCTTTTAGATCAACGAAGATTAAAAAAGAAAAAGGCTTTATAACTGTATATACGCTGCTGCACTGCTGATCAGGGTTATCACAAATATCTCTCCTTCTGTTGGGAAATTTTTCGTATCTTTTTCTTTTAAGTTTTTGGCTTCAGGCCCTCGAGTAGTGCTTACTTTGGTACTGAATATATATGTGTGTGTGTCTAAGGTATTGGCTAGTCCCATGTGAGCCTCATTGTGTAGGCCTCTCTGTGAAGTTATATGTCCGTAGTATTTATAATCTGTATAGCATTAACAGTAGATTTTGCTGTACCTAGTTTGGAAAGGAAAAGGAATTGCCCTCTCACATCATTAAAGTGAAGTGCACGCGTCAGTGCCTTGTTGTTTCAATTACGTTGTGATTAATTTTTAATTCCCATCATGTTCTGTTCGTAAGACCAAAGTGCACTAGTAAAACTAATCATGATAGTAAAACAGAGCTACAGAAGATTAAGGGAAAAGAAAAGGCTTAATATTGACTTTCGGACCATGTTTATAGAGGTGGAACGTTGCAATCCGTCATACTAATTATTAATTTTGATTAGGCTACTGAACAACTTCAAAGTTAGACTTATGAACAAACTCAGCTTGACCAGATCTAGGAAAGCCTGGCACTGAACTGTACTAGTTGATTCAGGAATATGAACTGTTAGAGCAGTTGCCAGCTTTGATTTCTTACCAGACAGAAGCTGCAAATAGCCAAATACTCACAGCTGCCAACCCTGTTATTGTGTTTGTACTTACAGCTGCCAACCCTGTTCTTGTGTTTGTACTTACAGCTCCAAATCCTATTCATGTGCTTGTCTCATCATCAAATTACAATCACAAAAGCAGTTACAGATATCACCCCATCGTGGGGTCAAAAGTTTAGTTCTGTTACGTATTGCATGCTTGAAACTAGTAATAATATACAGTGACCAAAAGCACCAGCTACATATGAATACAGGCCATAGCATAGAGCATTTCTGGTGAGCTGACATGTTAATGTAAAGTCAGTGTTGCTTTTAAGATGTGGCAGGCCGCAATTCATTTGGTTTAGTTAGGTGCATGTGAGAAAGTTACATGACACCAAAGTCTCAGTTAGTACATTCATTTTTTAAGTGGTTTGGGGTCATAATCAGATGTCCGATTACCTTCCAAATCTTTCTGTCAATTCGATGCCGACACTCCAGCATTCTTACGATACACGTGCATGGCTGTAGCCAGCTAGCTAGCTATAGGCCCTTACACGCATTTTGTAGTTCCTGTGTTACACCAACTTGCCTCTACAGTTTCCAAATATGCATTTCTGAAGGTAGTTGACGAGTTCTACTAATAGGAAGGATTATGATATGCCAATCCTCAAACTCACCAACCATGACTGAGAAAGAGTTCAAGGCAGTTAGATCAAACAGACAGTTCCTTACGAGTTGGCCATTATGTATAGGCTTAGGTAAGACAAAGATAAATAACATAAGACTAGCTTTTACAAGCTACTTTAGATTACAATTATTTCTCTTGGGAGTTACCTATATTGTATTGGTTGGTGAAACCCCATTGGAACGATAACTACTTGATGCCCAAATTAGGATTGCTTAGATGGGGGATTTCCACTTTTATGGTAACCTACGGAGGTCCAAATGATAAGATAATAGCTTACTTGCTACAGTTTGCAGATTTTACCTTGTTCATTGTCATGAGTGATCATTTGGCTGACGAATGAAGATTAGAGACAACTCGTAGTGGGTAGATTTTTTTAGTTCGGGGTCAAATAAAATGATGAAACCTCCTTAAAAGGTCCCAAAAAGTTGACTGGATTATCTCAGATGTTGATTTTTAAACCACATATAGTTTGCTTGTGTCAAACAAGTAAATGAGTTGATGCTATATATATGACTCTGGCCCTCTTGAATTGGAAGTTGCCCAACGCCCATTGACAAACAAGTGTCAAGAATGATTTTAAATGAAGAAAGCATGAAACGGATGGAGAAACTTGTTGGTTTGAAAGCAAAGAACAAAATAGAAATCAGAAAACTTAAAAGTTAAAAGACAAAGACAGTTTAAGACTGAATTGCTAAGTCTTATTGATGCAATGAATCAAACACTTTGTCAATGGTTTTTTTTTATAAAGTTAACGAAAGCATTAATTACCGACGAACATGATTATTCCATCAGTAAGTTAACGACAACATTAATTACTAACATTGGTTGTCCGTCGGTAATTAAATAGATTTTACCGACAAATTTTGTTTTTTCATCTGTAAATTTACTAAAACTATTTTTTTTAATTTTTCCCTACATTTAATTTTATTTAATAATCTTATGATTGATGCATAATTTATACAGTTATAAGTTATCTATTGATAATATTTTGATTTGTTTCTACATTTAATTTTGTTAAAACAGAAAGTTGATTGATGATATAAAGTAAAAATTATCTTAATTGATAATAAAAAATTATCTTGTACATAATAAGTATTTAATTCATATGAAATGACTACAAGTACGCTATTTATTTGGTGACCGCGGATGTTCTTACTACTGTGATGAGGTGCTGTCCTTCCCCTTCAACTCATCCACTTCGTTACGGAGCTGAACTATGTACTCCATTGACTGTTGTAACTGAGTTACCAGTGTCTGTACTGTGCTTCGAAGCTCATGGACTTAATTGGGTGCAAACCGCTTACTAGATGTTGTTGTACTGGATGTGGAGGATTGCGAATAACATGTGTTTACAAATGAACTTAAGCCGAATATCCTTTCACAATAGTCCCCACCACCCACTGCATGAAGATAAGTTTGACTCTCATCAACATCTTCAGACTGTTGAGATTGTCGTTGAATATTTTTTTGTATTTGGTTCTATCAGAAGGCAATGTTTATGTTAGTAAGTGATAATTATTAAGCGTTAATATTAAAACATAAAATTCACATACATTTAATTCTCTATATGAGGTATTGACGAAGATCACATCGTCATGTTTATTAGTGTGAGTGTGCAAAAAAGAGCTGATGGGGTGCAGGCTTTGTGCCCATAGACTTTCCCTGCATCAAAATAAAATGTTATAAGTGAACTATAATTTATAAAAATTTTGAATTTTTTTTCTCTATTTTATGATATTTACCCCCCGTTGAACAAAGAAAGTAACTCAATAACACAACCATATATGACACAAGATATTTATAACATTATCATTCTTCATAATGAACATATTTTCATTTCAAAATTTACACATCAAATTAAATTGAAATACACAAAAGTAAAAACAAAACAGGATATAAATGTAAAGTCTAGATACTTACAAGTCTCTCTGCATGCTCGTGGTGGGTAATAAATCCTCTGGTATGTGCAGGAAGACTCTCTCCCCCGATTCTCCACGTCTGTTGGTAGAATTACGCTCTGAAATGGATATTACCTCAGGTGATGTCCACTACTGCTGCTAACGACTCCATATTTCTTCAGAAATATAAGGCGGTCATACACCAGTCTTGTGTATCGCACCAACAAAGTCTCGATAATGTGTACGTGCTCATTTTTCTCATACTTGAAAGTTCAATAAAATGTAACCATGGGCAGCCTCAATTTCTTCCTTTGTGAACATTCTTCTTGTTGAACTTCCACATGTTCGTCCAGGATTTGTGAACATGGATAAGTTACCATCAACATCACTCATTCCTCCCCCATCGTCATTACGAAAAACTTTTCTTTCTTTTGTATGAACATGCGGCTCAAAATAATGTGAACAAAATATGCTAAAATAATGTGAACATAATATGCTAACTTCTTCCACTAAATAAGCATTACATATCGAATCTTCAACTCTAGCCTTGTTTTTAATCTTTTTCTTTAAGTGATGCAAATAGCTACATTAATGAATAGGGTTTTACAATTTATAATTAAAGAATATTATTACTTCAATTACAATCATTTTTTTTAATTACCTCTCAAACGGATACATTCATCGATATTGAACTGGACTGGCAAGTTTAGCCTCGTGTACTAAATGCACAGGTAGATGCTCTATACAGTCAAAAAAGCTTGGAGGAAAAATCCCTTCAAATTTGCACAAAATTACTAGAATTTCCTTTCTAGTTTTTTCATTTCAACTAACTTGATTTCAGATGATGTTAAGCTTTTGAAAAACAAACTTAATTATATTACAACTTCTCAAACCTTATTAGGTAGCAACCCCCGAAATGCAATTGGAATTAGCCTTTGCATAAACACATAATAGTCATGACTATTCATCCTAAATAATTTGTATTTCTTCATGTCCACATACCTTGCCAAGTTTGAAACATAATCATCGGGAAACGTTAGACTTTTTAACCATTCACGCAAAATTATGAATGGCCATGATGAATATTGTTGACCGAATTGACCAAAAGGTTGGAATCTGCTTCCAAGGTACTAATTTCTGTTTCATAGAACGCTTTCTAGGCTTAAACTTTGATTGATCACAAAATTTGTACTCTTGTAATTCCACATCATCTCCCTAATTTAACATATATCCCAATTTGCAACAATCAATCTTTTCAACATGCAAACCAAGCCCTAATAAGTTTCTTCATATTGTAAAAACTATCAACCATTGTATGATTAGGAGGCAATGATTTATTATACCATTAAAGAATTTTATCAAAACTATGATCAGAAATATGCCCTTTAGAGTTTATGTTCAATATTCGAGCAATTGAAGATAATTGAGTCATTGTCTCACAATTTGACCATAATTCTTAGTTAGTTGAGTGTAGTAAGTCAAAAAATTGTTTTACATGTGGGTTTGTTCTTCTTCAAGATTTTCTATATTTTCATGAAAGGTATAACCGGCTGCATCATAAACTATTTGCATGTAAGGATTTTCAGTTGCACCCACACTATTTGTTCTAAATCCAATCCCCCTTCAAACTCATCTATATTCACTGACGAGTGTATTTCATTACCCCTTGAGGTGCTACAAATCAATGTCTCCTCATGTCATGTCCACTCAAAATAATTTGAGACAAACCCTTCTCTCAGCAAATGCCCATTCACTTCATCAATAAGAAAGAAACGAATGTGTTTGCACTTTTTACATAGATATCTTATCTTTGGTTCATCCATATTTGTAGGTTAAGAACATGTACAATGAATAATTTCATTAGGTGAATAATGAATAATGAATGAAACTATTAGGTGTTAATCGTCTATACATCCAAGATCTAGCAACATTACTTATTTATGCAAAACTATTAATTTCATAGTTAGTATCCTTCATATCCCTTAAGTTGACAGAACATCTAAACTTTACATAGCATCCCCCTAAGTATTAATCAATTGAATTAATCACCTACAATTAATTTCAATATTATAGTACATGACATTGTTTACACCTGTGAATTAAGAAAGCAAGTTCTTGCTGTGACTCCTAGGCTCGTGGAATTTTTCACTGAGAAGCCTCACAAGAGCTTCATCACAGGTTTCTAGCATATATATCGTCTGAGAGGTTTATTATGCAAAGAACTGTCTTGCCTATTAAACATATGAATTTCTTGTGCTAATACTAAGTTTGC